>JABFPJ010000588.1:0-37441 GCA_022817425.1 Gryon sp. ZL-2020 | reverse complement strand
TCAATCTGCAGTCATATATATAGAAAAAGTATTTATTTAATCTTCCTATATGGTGATATAGTACTACATTTCGATAAATATGGTCTCAAAAAATGAAAATATAAGGTTGTTAAAATCCGAAATTATCCTTAACTCCATTTTTCCAAAAAATGGAGTTAATCGGTTTTCCTTCAAGCCACAGATATAATATATATTAAAAAAGTTAAAATATTACAATGTAATAGAAGATCAAAAGGTTCTTTTTCAATGGTAAATTGTTGATTTTGTAAAACAATTGACTAATTTGAATATCAATGACGAAGCTTAATATACTTTCATTATTATATTTCATGGGATTTTTATTTCCAATAAAAGTTATTGTTATAAAGTATATAGTGAATATAAATATAAACCAGCATCCTTTAATTACTGAACAATATTGAAACAGTTGTATTTTAAATATGTTATGATATTGACATTTACCATTATATTTCGTGTTTGCGTCGGTTCACTTTGCAACGCTAAAAATTTACTTAGTTCAATTTTGCCATCGAGATATTGATTGCAGTGAAAATTTGTTAATTTATTTGCAGATTCTATATTTACGTTTCGATTTTGCAACATAGTAATTTGTTTTAGAATAAATGCATGTATGCAAAAATTACGTGCAAAACATGCACTGTTAGCTTCTGTTTGAGAACAAAAGTAGTTTTATATTCGAGCGAAAATAATGCAATAAAATGTTGAAATATTTTTTTAAAAATAGTTTTTTAAAATTGACGCATTTCCATGCGTCGCTTGAAAGAATTATTTTTGTATACATCAACAATTTGCAATCATGAAATAGTCAGCATTATTTTTCGAATCAGTGTCATATTAGTGATCGATTTGATGCTCGAAATATCGATGTTGCTTAAAATTCAATTGCCTTCGCTACCCTTCTTTTAAACGATATTATGATTTCCGGATAAATCGAGCTGTGTTTCATTTAACGGGCATTCCGTTTACAGACATGCTTCTGTCATTTCTTTGTTGAATTCCAATTCAATAACACAGTCAGAGTAACGTCTGAAGTATTCGTCATTATCCATCAACGTTCTAAAGTTGATTCAATCATAGATTGTCGAGAATTCTAGAGTTATGTATCATATGTGACGTAGACATTTCAAACAAGTTAGTTCCAAGTTACAGAAAGCTCTTTTCAATTCTTATAAGAATTATTGCAATCAGAAAAATATCCTTGCTGTTTTGACATTCGGATCAAAAATAATAATTGGTTGAAATTTAATTTCACTTGAAGAAAGATATATTTTTTACACCAAGAAGAGTCATAACATGTTGAAAAGACAGTTAAAGGAAATCAAAATCAATATTGTATCAATATTGTATAAAAAAATTGACAAATTAAAAATACATGTTTAATTACACATTTTAACAAATATTAATAAATATATGAAATATTCGAAATGTATAAATATAACGTTTAAAAAATATATTAACCTTCATTAATATCGATATTGAATATTTTAAATGTATGAATGCATTGTTTTAATGTTCATTGCATAATACATTTAATATGTAATTTAAAAATTCCATTAATGACTTATTTAGATAACACAGTATGCGTATACAGTTGTTTTTTAAATAGAATGCTTTACCATAAATTATTTAATATATGTGGAAGAAAATATTTTTATGGCGGCCAAGGAATCTAAAAAAAGCGTTTTTGTGAAATAAATCTACAATTGCAATACATGGGAACACTATTTTTAATAAGTATACCAACGAGAAATATAGAAAGAAAATGTTAAACTTAGTGTAAATATATATGTATATAAAATTCTTAACGATTTTATTAATTATTTATTTAATGTATAATATCTCCTTAAAATGTATATTTAAAAAGAATGTCATTCAATTTAATTTCTTTTTTATTTAATTTTATTTGATTGTATTAAATAAATTAAATTTAAATTAAATCTTAATTTTATTAATTGTATTATTTAATTTATTTTCCATTGGATTTCATTTAAGTCATTTTGCTTTCTTATTATTTTTATAATCCTAAAATTATAATAAATATTGTATTTTTATCTACAAACGGTAATATACAATTAATTCGTTGAGTAAAAATCTGGTCGAGATATAGTCAGGATAAAGGATAATTTATCTTTGTCAAGCTAACTCTAAATGAATTTTTCTATGCGGGTTATAAGTATTTTTACATACACCATGTAAAAAATAAATAGATTTCCTTCTGAAAGTAACACATCTTAAATAAATTAACTAATTATAAATAACTCTTAAAATTAACGACTGACATTCAATTGTTGCAGATAAGTATTTCCACTAAAACGATTATACAGATAACATTCTGTATTTATTATATAACGTATATTATAAGTTCCAAGATAAATTTATTTGTTCTTTATTAAGCTCAATATTAAACTATCATGATATAACATTTTATTTGCTTCTAAAAAAATATATATGACTCTGCAAACGCAAACTCAACAATTTTTGCATACAACATAACGTTATTTAAATATACGATATTTGTCGTGTAATGAAATAAGTCAACAGTTGCAAAAAAGGGGAAAAATAACCAATTTAGCATGTACAATAATTTAAATTTATCCGCATATAAACCTGTTTTAATATTTGTATGAGAAGTATAAAACAAATGGTCGGAAAACAACAATGTAGACAAAATACTAAATAAAATATGGCAATTATCCTTTATGTGTGCGATGAAAAATGCGACAAACGATAGCGGTTAAATCACGTAATATCCTCGAAGCAGAATCTCATATAATAATAATTTACTTGTGTGTGCTAAATAAAAAGACGCAAACGAACATCTTCCATTATTTTATATAAAGTTCGCGCGTGGGTGGAATCCGGAAATGAATAGACACTTTATATTGCATATCATAGAGGCACGAATGGGCTAGGTAGGTATCAACGAGGAAGTCTGCATCGTTTAGCGCGATTGGTACTTCGATATCATAGCATCTTGCGTATCACGGATACGTCGATATATGAGATAATACAGCGAAGCTGTCGGAAGGATCAAACTCCTCGATCAATGCGTACGACTTTCTGAAGATCAGACTGGATAAGATAAGGTTTTAAACGTCAGCCATCCGCAGGCGAAATACGACATTTGAGCCGAAAAAGCCGATACTACTTTCGCGTAATTGGCCGATTTCACGGCTTCACAGATGATGTCGCACGCGCCGCAACAGAGCCATCTTTCAATGTTTACTGCCAGTTTCACATTGATTACTTTGCAGCTTCTTTACGTCCTTATTCTTATAATAACGTCAGCTTGACCTTGTCAACCATCATTGAAGATACTAATTTGATATTAAAACAGCTTAAATTTATTTATATATAGAGAGAAAATGTAAAACATGTAGAAATTTATAATTATTGAGACAATTTAAAAAAAAAGTCTTATTCTTAGTTTTAACAGTTTGTTATAATAATTTATTAAAGAATGGCGTTTATTTGACAAACACTCGTATTTATGTATTTTTGAATTTCATTAATTATTATTTAAATTAAAGTTTTCTATTATTTTTAACAAAAAGTTAAATTAAATTACATAATTTAATTTTTACCCTATACTAAAAATATACACGGTATTATTTTAATAATATTTATTTTATTATGCTTATTAGATAAATGCAATTTATTTTCATAGTTTATAAAATAAATTATGTACAAATAAAAACTGATTGTTCTCAATTAAAATATATTTCGATCACATTCATAAAATGAGTTTGTTTGTTTTGTCATCTTTTACTTCCGAATACTTGCATAGTTCAACATAAAGTATTATTGGAATGCAGAGTTCTATTACATCCACATTTATTACTTTCAAATGCGTTTCAAACTTCTCATTATATATATATTGAATTTTAGTTTTTCGTATGACTTATAGTTTAAATATTTATGGTTAATATATACTCTTATTAAATTTGGGTTAAAATTTTTTTGATTGATGCAAGTTAGTTATTGTTTGAATATTTAATCAAAGAAATGAGAAATGAATGAACAAACGTACAATTTCAGATATGTCTACAGATTATATTTACTATTTGTCTAGTCGTGAGCTAATATTGGAGATTTAAATTGTACACTAATGAGCTTCTCAAACTAAGATACCACCTAATGCAGTAATTTCTTGAGATATATTCTTCAATAAAATTGCAGTACTTAATAAGATTTGTATTCCACGATTAAATATAATGAAGCATAATAAAATTTTATTAATGATGATTTCAGTGTTAATGTGATTTCATTTAACTGAACATAATTGAGTTTTATATGGTTTTATTATCTTTATATTGAACTTCACTAACTCTAAAGCAAATTTTACTAATACATGGATATATAAGATAAACAATAATGAATAACAACTAATTCGTTTTGTTTTTTGTCTTATTGATATATTTTTCTACATACATAAACGTATTTATAATCAAGGCGAAAAGATGTAAACGAAACATTTGAATACATCGAAAAACTTTCTCTTATTCAAAGCCTGGAACTTTTGATAATTTATATAACGTTTAATAAGAGCAGATAATCCGAGCGAAAAAATTGCAACGCGCAATTTCCGCAAAGTTCTCGACAATTTCGGGCCAATTTATCACGCACATTAAATATGTAACGACGTGATCGCTAACAGAGTATAAAATTGAGTGATTTAAATACGCAACCGTGAATCCCATTAGCAACCAGTTTTCTCTTGCGCTGAGCGCATACAATAACTGTACCTTGCATATTGTTTCTCAAAGCCGCGTTTTACTTTTTTTTATTATTTTATTTTTTTTTCGCCGACTCGCTTGCGTTCAATTCACTTTGCTGGCAACATTTAACCGCTTGACTGACACTCGCGCCACTCCTTTTTCTTGAATTATGGACCATATCATACGTACGCTGCGTTTTACAGATACATCTCATATACACTGCGAATGCAACGAAGCATAAAGCCAAACTTACCAACGAAAAGCTGGCTGAACGCGTAAGATGAAGAGCAAGTTTCCGGCATTCATCGAGAGCTGTCGGAGCCCTTCCAAGTCAGTGGTAATCAGCTTTCTTCGGTAAAGCTTCGCGCGTTATTTTAGGCTTTCGTGAGTAGCGGCTGCCACTTGGTGTTGGCGCCGCTTGCGAGAACATGTGCGCATCTTCGAGGGGTCCGGCGGTGCCTTGACCCGAAGTAATTTGACGCCAGTCTAGCGTAGTTAGCGTAACGCGAACTGCACAGCCGAAACAAAATAAAGGAGCGAACACGAACGAAAGAAATCCGTCACTGAAAAAATAAATTAACGATGTACAGTTAGTCGCGCTCCAGGGCTTGTAAACAACACTTTTTTTCGCTCCTCCTCAACCGCATGCAAGTTTTAAAAAGATCGAAAGGGAGTTTTAAATTAGAGGCAAAGTGTTTTTATTTCTTTTTCACTTCATGATATTGAAGCAGAGGTAAAATTGGAATTCCAAATGTATGAATAAAGAGAGGATTGATGAATTCTGACTAGACTGTCAATTGTTTGATGTCAAAATCAACATTTTTATTGCAAAATTGTTCTTACTTTTAATCTGTTTATCATAAATAATTAATTACATAGTTAACAATTTTATATTTTATGTATTCTTATATTTGTTGTCTTCATTTTGTAATTTATTGTTAAATTGACATACCGTTTTAAAGCTGATTTTAAATAAGCTAAAATTGTCGTTATAACCGCCAAAATGTATTTACGTCAAACTAACTGTTTATCTTTTAGTCAGCAGTATATGTGCGTTGGGTTAGACATGTCACTTTTTCAACGTCGAGAATTAGTCCATTTCGATTAGCCACCCGCGGTGGGTTATCATCTTCGCGCTGTCAACCCTTTCCGGCGTGTGAGTTTCACAAAAAGACTGTTTCTAATTACCTCTTGTACATCGTGTCACAGCTTTCGCGAAGAACTCTTTTTTCGTCTCATTTCTGGACTTTGTTTTTTTCATTTGATGACGTTTTTTTAATCCCATTTGCATTATTTCTGGTCCAAACAACAGATGGAAGCGGATAAGAAATTCATCAGTTGGTCTTATTTTGGATATGCTTGCGTTGTTCCTACCTGTAAATATTCCTTGTTATATGCATTTGCTTAACGCAAAATTCGTATAACACATTCTACTGGATTACATATTGCATCGAAATTTCAGTCGTTTGTAATCATTAGGTCTAATTTATTTTTTGTGCTTGCTGAAGAAACTTTAAAAATAGTTTTTATGGTTTCCAGTGGATTTCCAAGATAAATGACTTGAGAAGTATTTCAAGTTAAAATTAGTAACTGATTAAAATTTTTCAAATACTACAAGATATGTTCAGCTTTTAATTTATTGCTGTTGTCGTTTGTATCCCATGTCTTAATTACTAATGTATTTACTTTCATAATACTAATTTATAAATCTCTTGAGTTTCGATGAAAATATGTTGAATGAATATATCAATTCTCAATCAAATTTCATACTTTTTCTTGATTTTCTTAAACATTTGCTAAGTGAATACTTTGTAACTGATTTATTGCAAAAACCATTTTGCAGTGATTGCTCGAAAGACATTCCAAAGCGTCATCAAGATAGTCTTTCTATTTTTATAGAGCTTAAGGTTTTCGTGTGTCAAAATGTTATCATCCAACACCTGATAGAAACAAATCAGTTAACACGTATTCCATCTTTCTTAAGTGTTCATTACAGATATATATATATATATATATATATATATATAATCTCCATTCGTGGCGCCGACAGTAATATCTACCTTAATTTAGATCCCTTTTATTACCGATTTCTCTATGCATCCCGACATTTAACAAGGATTGTTCTTCGGGTACATTAAAGACATTTGTCTGGAGTGCTCGCTTTGCATCCTGAAAATAGACTCAGTGAAATTATGGCCTCAACGTAGTTTTGCAAGAAACGCAATTACCGGGTTGAAATTTCCAAGAAGTCCAGCGAGCCTTTATTTTAGTTCAAAAGACAATTTGCCACGTATCGCTGATAAGTCAACGAAAGAAAATAGATACGTTTGACGCACAGCTGGAGAAGCGTTGAAAATAAGGCAAACAGGAAAAAGACAGATCGTGAACGTGACGGAAAAATAAGACAGAACATGTGTTGCGGGGGTGACGTACGTTTTCGGCTTTGGAATAGATGTGAGGAAATGGAAACGATTTCGACGGTCTGACAGCAGTCGGGAACATTGGTAAATACGATGTACGATTCGACGAGTGCCATTTTTTCCAACGTCTAATCTTTTTTTTTCAGTTTACATTTTTCTTTTATTGGAATGTCTCTTTTCTTCCGGTTTCGTTCACGATCTACTGTCAAGATCATGGACATCCTCTTATCCTACGATTTTACCGTGACCAATTATTTGCTCGAATGTACGTCATTACACATAAAGAAATAATTATGGACATTGCACGGGTATGTTTAAATCGTTTGGCTCATAATAGAGTTGCGCCTTGATTACATTTTTTAGAGTCGAAATATAGAGTTTCAATGGAAGAAAGATGGTGGGGAATTAAGGGCAAATTTACTGTTTAATGCGAACTTAATGAACGCAAAAAAGTTTCTTATCAGCGATATATAATAGTTTTCAAAGTAACAATTATTTCACATCTGTTTTTGAAATAATATAGAAGTCATCTGTGAATGGAATTTTACGAATTTATTGTGCAAAATATGTATGTACAAAATATTAACTTTTTTTGTAGTAAAATGGAGACTTTTAATTTTGTTTTCCTTTTTTTATTTAACATTAATTTAAAGGAGTAAAAGTCACAATTACTGACGCATGATTTTTACACGACGTTTTAAAAAGTCTAAACATCATAAATTTAACACATCCACTTATTTTAAAAAGTGCAAAATGAAATAAACGTATCATGAAATAAATTAAACATTTTTCAGCTAAGCTCACGTTTTACGATAACCATCATTATATCGTTAAATATTTCTCAGACAAAATAATTATTTTATGTTAGGCAATTAGAATAATACTTGAGCAAATAAATCAGACGAAATTATCTAATATGAATAGATGAATAAATATTCAAGATCTTATGTTGAATCAGATATTTATGGACTACTTCGCATGTATATTTATAAGCTCTCCAGTCGATTACGAATAAAATACATATATGTGAAGGATTAAATATTTCCCGAAATGTTTGATAAAAATGTTCGAGTCAAATATCCGAATTTAACTGATATCTTATCTGATTTCTGTTGATGATTATCTGGTATTTCAGAAAATCAATTTGCCTTTGCTTCGGCTTGTTTGCAATTGGCAACTCTTGAAGTTGAGTAGTTCGACGTGCATATGTACGTCGTAAATAGATGCCGCCGAGGGATTCAATTCTCAATGAGCAAATCGTATTAAACTTCCTTCTCTAATTGATTAAGTAATGTTAATTAGATTACGTAATAAAGATAAATGAATCAATGCTCTTATAACAGAAAGTGATCTCTGAATGAAAGTAATTATAAATGCTAAGTATTAATACTATATACATTTAATATTTGTGTATTACTTAATGTTTCTGATATTTATCAAAATTTCTTACATATTCACCAAATTAATTGATTTTATTGATGTTTTTCCAGTTGACCTTTAAGAACTTTTAGTTATTGAAATCTATACCCTCACGAAAAAAATATATTTCAAAATATACGTGCAAATTTATGTGAAATAGATCAAATATATTTTCGGTAAAAAGTTAGAGATAAGATTTAAAGATATTTTTAAATATTTTTAAATATATTTAAATATATTTCATCAAAAATATATTCAAAATATATTTTTGCATATATTTTCGAAATACAATTTCCATCGTGAGGGTAATCTTTTTACAAAAATAGTTTAGTTCTAACAGTGAATTTAATTTAAAATACCTGTGCAGTTAAAAATGCTCACATTGAAAGTTGGGAAACAAATCTTTAAAAAGGATAATGCGTGCAAAAGTGGAAGAACTAATGTGCGTACGATATTCTCTGCGGGTACAATTCGTACCCGGTTGCGTTTGCAAAGTACTCAACTGAGCGTGAATAATTGACTTTAAGTTACAGAATTGGTTTTATGCTTAGCAAGGAAAAAAGACAGAAAGCATAGAAAGCAAAAAAGGCGGAGGAGCGGGAATGGGTCTGTTTATTTTGATGAGCCGCAGTGCTAGTGGGTGTACTCCACGAAAGCGTCCACAAAGGTGCCGCGATGCAACTAATTAACGAACTATTACAGACCACCCCGTATTACATGAAAACCCCATTCGTTTATTAGGTATAACGCCAACCCACGCAAACGCGGCATGCGTTGATGCTTACAACGAGTTGCGTCAGTATGGAAATACTTCATTGATATTTTATAATGACATTCGTGACGTTCAGTTACAATATTGGGCCTTCAACGCGATTCGTTGAAAAAACAGGTGCGAAATAACACCAGACTACGAAAAATGTGACTACGCATTACATCATTTAAAAGTTTGCATGCAAAAGATATATACACGTGTCCCAATTAGTGAAAACTTGTTTGTAAGGGCAAATTATAGCTGGCTATGCCGAGCGTTTCTTTTCTATAGCTAGGTATTCGTAATAACTGGTGGTGAAAAGGCCCTTTTTCACTATGCAATATAATTATGCTCAGAGACGGCTTAAAATATGCTTGTTGGATATATTAGGTATACTTAAATGAGAGCATATGGAGTTACTTACAAATTTGTAATCAGCTGTATTGTTGAACAACATCCGAACTAAAATTACGTTTTTTTCTGTTTCAACCTTCGTGGAAAGTTGCAGCTAACAAGTCTAGTAATTATGTATAATCTTATTAGCAAAATTGAAGAAAAAAAGTTTATGTAGGTTAAGTTGATATCAATTATAATGATTAATTTTGAAATAAAAAAATCGTGGATTATTTAACAAAAATTAAACAATTATAATTTTTCCTTTGACAGTCATTCAGCTTTTTGGTATCTCATTAATCATATGTACAAAGGAAAAAGTTTTACAAAATAAATTTCAAAAATGCAATAAAATATTTTGTGTGTCATACATTGTTATGAAAATGCAGTACAATCATAGATTGAAATGCAAATATGATAAAGATAAACTGCTAAAAATAACACGTTTGCATTATACAGACATTTGTTTTTGCAACAAAAACCACGTCAAAGTGAATAAACTTAAATTTGATGAACGTTTGACTACTAAAATGAGTCAAACTTTAAATATCTTGCATGATTGTCATTTTCATAGTATTTAAGACTACAAGTACAAACAATGCCACGTTAAGAGTTATCGTTTTTGTATTACACTTTACCTTAAAGCGTACATATATCCAATTACTTTTGACGGCTACGTGAAAACAGAACAAATATGTAATAAGGAATATTATGAACGAAAGGATTTATTGTTTAACGATATTTTTCGTACTTGACAAGGCGACCGTTAAAAGACGTCGCATTTAACTGACAAGATGCCTGAAAAACAATGAGAATCACGAAAGCTACGTTTCTTTCAGAACAATTTACAGCGCACGATTATATATACGACCTTTACCTGCCTACATCTTTGCCTCGCATACTTGTTCATCAAAACGTATAAGCGCGTTACGAAATCACCTCTTTCATAGTATAAGAGCCCACTTTTTTGTTGTTTTTTTGCATATAACCAACGAATCTCGACAATTAATTCATCATAAATCACACTTATCGCAGTGTGGATTACTTCTGATTAGTAGATAAGTCATAAATGTTACCATCTGAACATTAAACTTAATTACATGAATAATTAGTTGAATAATTACAAAGTTTTTATAATGTTATTTGAATTTGTAATTCAGTAATATTGTCCGTAATAAGCTTATTGAAATTCAATTTCAGTCAGGAACTTACAAATCATGATTAGATGTTTAGATTTTGTTTATGTTTATGATACATTTGTATGTAAAATAATGTTTAATAAAAAAAGAATCTAATACTTTTCAGTTTTACTGTAAAATTTGTTATTTTCTAAGGAAATGTGATAAAGTCAAACATCTTAATAAAAATAATCGAAACCACTTCAATCTTTCACGTTTTCAATGCAGTGCAAAAAGTATCCCCATGTACTTTCTTCAAGAATCATTTCACCACACACGTGAAATATGTGTTTGGAACGTCGCCCTTTACTTTCAGTTTCGTTCGTACGCGACTTCTTTTAGTGTAGATTTCAAAAATAGACTTCACCCTGTGATTCATCTTTTCAAGTGGTTTGCTGCAAAACAAGTTAACATAGTATTTTATCGTGAATGCTAAAAAACATTCATACTGTGTTAGAAATACAAAACTTATAATTGATCGATAACATTATATTTATTATACCATTATTTTTGAGAAAGCCATTATATTAATTAATGATTGAAAATAATATTAAAAAATAAAATTAAGTTTAAAGCTACGTTTTCATTTTACTTTGACAGGTAAATAAACAAATAAACGAAAGAAGTATAACATAAAACAATGTTGAAAGTAAAATGTATGGCGTTCAAGAAAGTTTAGTATGTTCAATGACTGTATATATGCAAAGTGACGTGAGCTTCATGCAGAATGTACAAAAATGTTGAAATGTATAAAATAATCCGGAAAGATGTAACAAAAACATTTAAATTTTAGTATAAATATATGACAAAACTTTTTGATTCAAATTATTTGTTTATAATAATGAATAATAAATAAAATATTATCAATAAAATTACTGAACAACATTAAGGAAGAAAGCTTTTTCGAACATAAGCATGTCTATTTCATAATTTAACAAGAACTTTTTTACGGACAAAGTTTTTTTCATCTAATATTTAAAACTTTAAAAATAAATAAACTAACGTTTGAATAGATTATTGTCTTAAAGTAAAAGAAGTAAATAAAATAACAAATGATAAAACTAATAACAGTAACAGAATATTGCTAAAAATGAAATTATATTTTTTTCTTTCATTATTTATATATGATCTTTCAGTAATACATTTTTACTCATTAAATTTCTGAATAAAATGTAACAACATCTTTTATAAGTCTTGTAAAGATCCAATTAGAATTCTAAGTCCGACCCCAATCAAGACAAGTTCTTCTAAGTTGCTTTCTGCAAGATTCTATCAAGAATACTTCTCTTAACGCATTTTCAGGCGGAAGTACAAGCGCAATGGTGGGCGTGCGTTCGCGACCCTTCGATCTCGCCATTGTTCTATACGGCCGCATCGTAGCTGGATTCGCAAAACACCGCCTCCCACGGGAGGCAACAGTTTCGCCAAGTTTCGATAAACACGAGACGCTGTCTGCAGTTTCTTCCCCTACTATATCATCGTGATGCCTCTTCCGTTCCTTTGGGACATTACCGTACGGGACCACGCGCCCGAGAGCACTCCTGAAACATCACATTGCCTGAGAGCTTTTTCACTTCTCGCATTATGCCCTCGATCATCGACGGGGCTCGCTTTTCTCCCTCAAGCATTGTCCCGTGCGCAGTGACGTAATAACCATTTTAACCTTTTTTTCCTAAAACGTGCTTCAATGCGCTTTTGTGTGCGATCGGCATAGTCGAAGTATCAACCAAGTACTTACGCTTCACCTAACTCGCTTTCGTATATGGCTGATACATTTGCGAGATTAATCCTATCGATTATCAATTACCAAGGCCGGTTTGTGGTGTTTGCTGAATGGACGGCACTTTTTGATGCCGCATTACTTTTAAGTACCCAGGGCCTTTCGCTCGAATTTCCGCGCCAACCATTTTGACAAGTTTACATTTTTGCGCTAATTTATGGAATATTTTTGCATAATTCGCACATCGTCTGACTTCGTTCGGCTTATTTGCATCAAGATTACGTGTAAAACAGGTCCGACATTTTGTATTTTCACGATTATTCCTTATTTTTCGTTTATATATACAAACTTTGAGAATTAATGGAGTTTATGTGGGCAGTTGAGTTTACAGGATAAGATAAGAGAAGTGACGAAATGGACATTTAACGTTTCATATTTTTTTAATCACATTCAGTATTTTTTCAGTAATCAAATATTTTTAATACAATTGAATATTTTATTTTATTATATTTTAGCAAGATATCATAAAGCATTGCATTCTTGTATTATACATTATTTCACGCTTATTAATCACATAATTTCAAACAATCGCTCCATATATATTAATTTACATATTTAACATCCAATGACGCTAAACTTATTAACAGAGTTACTATTTGAATAGAATTTATAGACTGTATAATTTGAAACCCTTACCGCATAAACTTAAACGCTATAGTAATGTTGTAGCCAAAGACTGATTCTAAGGTCACTAAGTTGCCTGGATAATTTAGGTAACAGAGGACTCACTATGAATGAGCTATTATTAACGCTCAGTTCTTACGTATTAATTTTCGTTAATTGCAGTAAATCTGACAATGTACCGACAAAATCATTTTTTATAAACTATAATTTTACACGTTAAAACAAGTAATAACCATATTTTGTATAAGAATCTTCCAAAAATTTAATATTACTGGTCTTTTCTAGCGCATCTAATTACATTTCCATGTGGAATATTACAGAATATTACAGTATTGTTTATATGCTGTCGAAAAGCTCACGAAAAACTGCGCAACCGTGGAACAAAGTATAACAAACACTACAATTATTCATGATTTTTCTCTGCCCTTTAAACAAATCGAATTTCAGCTGAAATTTTTTTTTTTTCGAAAAAAAGAGTTTGAGCCAAGAGACTGCTTATTAATAACATTACTCATTCTGCAGTTAGAAAAAGTGTTCGTCCAGTCGACCAGTTTATGACTCGAAAATTATCCTAACAACTCCAATATAGATATATGTTTTATTCTTTCCAAGTTCCAACTCGTGTATTTTGCGTCCTGTGCAGACGCAAAATTTCACGTTAAACTCAACAGCCGAATTTACGTTTGAAACAAAGAATGCGATTCCAAGAAACATATAATCTTCTTTCGAAAGAACAAAAAAACTGAGCGTAAAAAAGGTTACGTGCAAAAAAGTAATAATCGAATACAAATGCAGACAAAATTTGACGCTGAGGGACGCGAAATGATAATCCATATGCATTCGAATAATACGTAGTGTAATAATATGTCTCTAAGCGAAAGACACGTGCGAACCATGTGTCGCTCGGCAGTTTAGGAAAAAGTAAAGGTGCTGACGGTATATGAATACGAAATGGTACGACCTAAATATGGTTAAATTGTGGAAGGGCTCAAAACGAGAAATAATAAGAGCGAAAAGGAACAAAATTGCGCAAGTTCAAAGACATAACGATAGGCCAGGAAAAAATGGGTCTGTCAACACAAACTTTATGTTACATCCTTACACGAAATTTTCGTCTTACTCATTAAACTTATGTTTCAATAATATTCCACCGTCAAAACTCAAACTTAAGTTATGAAATTCACAATAGTAATTTAAGTTTAATTCAAACGATGAAATATGTATTCATATTAAATATTTATTTTAAATAGCTATTTTCAGCAAGGTAAGTTTACTGAAATTAAAATCAAATAACTTTGTGTTACAACTAATAACTATTTTTGTGTGTTAGTCAAAGCAAGGAAATGAAAAAAATGGGAAAAAATAAGAAACGGACAGTGGGCGGCAACGCGGCAGCACCTGTAATCGAATTTCGTCGAACGACCGCACATTTCAAAGAAGCGGAGCACTCATCCGCGGACAAATTTGCATGTTCGGGAATTTCCGTTGGGCCGCCGACAGGCCCACGGCAAGTAGGCGGTCCCAATCCAAGTATTGTATATCCTCGCGGTATAGAGCATTCTCCCGAAATAGGGAGGTGCCCGTACTAATATTATACCCCCGTCAAGTGCTCCCGCGACGACACAAAATTACCGAGAATTATTAAAAGCACTAATTCTTCGCCGTCAAGTTGAACGAAAGCGTCGTTCAACAAAATTGCATCGTTGTAGATGATGAAATATATGCATATACGCAGCCAAATTTACATAGATGAAACGCTCGGAAATTCGTAACTATATGTATTCGCATCAAAATAAAATTGAGGATAATGAAATTACCGAAGCCAGTCTAAGGCATTTTGGCATCTTTTATAAATTCGTGTATTATTTTGACTAATATCAGGTCGGCAAGCAGATTAAATTGATAAATTGCGATACTGCGTATAAAGACAGTTTTTAATAAGATAGCGGAGATATTTTTTGAAAAATTGATTTGTATTTGCAAACATATACTGTACTTTTTAATTAGGCAATATTCTGCAAGGTTCTTTTGAAAGATTAAAATGTTCATATGAGATTCTATTAAAAATGCAAAAATAATGTTGAATATCCATTTTATATTCTGATCATTATAACGTATTATTAAAATCCATAAGCATGGAAATAAATGAAAAATGTCAGCTTTTAATAAAACTAATAATAATGAGCTACATTATAATTGAACTAATAACAAATTATGATTAAATCAATCTGATTACTCGAAATTCAGAAGAAGGTTTTTGGTTTGGTTATTCTATTTACGTGATGTTGGATCTGAGCATCTAATCGGATTACATTGTTCCGTGGATTACATTCATTTGGTATATCCAAGACTACCCTTGGAATTTCACAACTTCTGTTATCTCGGAGATAAACTTTTGTCCAAGTAATTGAAAGTACATTTTATTCAAACAAAAAAGAATGATTTTAATTCAGTATGTTTATCATTTATATATTAATCGTTGTTTTGGAAGTTGTCTACACCTGATACTAGTATCAACTGCATAACTACCGTATACAAAACTAACAAAACTACCGTATACTTTTATACTTTACATGAACCTTCAAAGTTCATTAACGGAAAAAACCTATCAGCACTTTTGAATCAGTCGTGACCCAAATTAGATCTAATTAAACACGACCGCGTGTAATTAATTCCGGACCATTGAAGCTCAACCGGACCAAAACCTGGCTAATTACGACTGATAAAGCTTCATGACGATCGGTCCAGTCCGAATCGGGATCGATAAGATCCCTGCGTCGTTGAAACTTCAATTAATTTAGTTTTTAGGAACAAAATGGAAAACCAGATGCTTAGATTTATGTTCATCAGCAATTAGAGCGTCAGAAGGTAAAATTTCTCGAAAACCAAAATCTGCTTCTACATATTCCTCACTCATTTTCCTGTCCGGCTCATCTTTCTCATCAAGAGCTTTTTTTCTATGCATGTAATAATGTTCGTTATATTGTCTTTTTTTTTGTCGACTTGCTCTCTTCAGATATCATATTTTTAGTGCACAAAAGTTCTCACATTTAATCTAATCATCAAGCGGACAAACAAAATTTGTAGCTATAATGTTGTTTCGCTGACAAGTTTTTTGTTGTTATTCAATTACTCTTGCGTATGCTCATTTTCATTTGTTAAATATTACTGCAACTAGTGTAATCATTTCCTTTGGTATTATGCAATGGATGTAATGGTTGGCGACCAAGTGAGGTCGAAGAGATAGGAAAATGAAGAAGAATGTAAGGAGAAGACGACGACGAGCAGGAAGAGAAAGATATAAAAAATTGGAATAGTGTGGGATGCCACCGGTATATGTAGTATGTGTATATGTGGTAGTCAAGTAAGCCAGGTCTCATCTCCACGGCAGCAAGGGGCGAGATGGGATCCATTAAATGATCTCTATAATTACAGTTAGACTCAGAGATTCCCATTACTTGCTCCCGCTTGGATTACGAGTTGTGGGATTAACATTTACTGTGCGCCGCGAGCGTGCAAAAATCTACTCTGCCACTGCCGTCGCCATCAGCCGTTTCTATTAGCCGCAACGTGACCGCAAGTAACGCGAAACATGAACAATGTGTTGTGGCATCTTTCTCAGATAAACAACGATGCATACTAAAGTTATAACGTCAAGCGAATGCTCCACGCAACTGCACGCATATGTGTTTAACTTGAAAATAATTGTGTTGACCGTTTGCACACTTACACCGAGGCTATGGGCTTTTGAAAATGTTGCAAGTCCGGGCGTTGTCGAGATTCAGAAAGAAGTGAAATTAACTGTCCGCTATGGTCATTTCTTTCACAATTTGTAATGGCGTTTTAACTTCGTTTTCAAGCTTTATTTCTGTTTACAAGCCCAGTTAACTGCTTAGCCAGGGAAATTGTGTGGTCGACATTTTTGTTAATTTGCTGCTTGAGGTTTTACAGATCACAATCTAAAACTAATCCTGAATGAGATATTTATGAGATGTTCATTTTGAATATCAGGTTGCATTTTTCTGACAGTTGAGTGGCAATTTGAGTAAATGTTGTAAATGTAAATATGTAATCTTTATTATTATCATTTTATAATTTAATTTTACTATACGGTTTCTTTAGTAGAAAATTATATCAAGTTGAAATGATGTGACTGAAAAATAAAACGTTTATGAAAGCACATATTTGCAGATGTTAATGTGTTCTTTAGTTACTCTTTTTAGAATTTAAAATTGTATTTGGTTGTAAGAGAATGAGAATTGATATGACTTTCATGGGTTTCTGTAATCTGGATCTTATATTTTAATCTTTACAAATAAATAATATTTACTTGATAGATTATTTATTTATTTATGTCAAGAAATAATGACTAAAAAGACAGAAAATGATAAAAAAGATATTATCTAGTAAGAAATATATATTTCTTATTTATCCAAAATTACATCAAAATATAGGCAATTTGGATATAAAAGCAGCAAGTGTAGTCTATATATTTTAAAATACACTTTCGTGTGTAGCGGTATCTCTTAGTTAATTAAATTAAATATGAAAGTTTGCTTGAATTTAATATATTTAGCAAATATATAATATTTATTTGCGCATTAAATATCATGCCTTTGCACAGTCGACCTTGACCAAACCCAAGAGTCAATTTTGCTTCCTGGTTAAATAAAATCTTGCTGAAATTTGAACGAAGCTGTAATTCATGACAACACACAGGCAACGTATTTAATTATTTCAATTGGAATGTGTAAGCAAAATTTATTCGCATTATCCACGAGATAGCACATCGGGTGTATTCTCAACATACGAGCGTCGTCTCCACAGTGGTGCACGAACGTATAATACTCGGCACAGAAAATTACGGGAGTGCTTTCGCAGACGGCTGGCAGAGGCACTAGCGGCGGTCGTCCTTACCCGCGAATAATAAATTACAGACGGAATGTTTACCATGCAGCCCGTTGTAATTTCAACAGTGTCTTCCTTCCATCGGCGCGTAAGAAAGGTAAAAGTTAACCGAGGGTGAAAGTACCGGTAGCGGTCTTCTCGCGGCTAGAATTACATTGGGCAGTCAAGAGTAAAAAAAGAAGGACAGACGTAGAAAGAAAGTGTAAATGATAAAAAATAAAAAAAGTGAGAAAGAGAATAAAAGCCGGGAGATGTTTTAGGGCGAAATTTCAGATGACTCAGTTGCTTTTGTCTCCTCGCGGAAAGGACAAAAGAAAGGTTCCCGTACATGCCAGGGCCAGACGCCATTAGCTCCTCAAATAATTACTGTTGAATAACACATCATTTTTTTGACTATTAGCCTCGGAGAAAGTTAGCGCCCTTGTACGTTATATTTCGAGTTCTGACACACGTAACCAAATCCCAATCGATCTTACAGACACGCTACACTAATTGGACGAAATTTTATTTAATTAACTTACTGGCATTTTAGCAGAAAATGTCTTTCTTGGTAGTCATAATGTTACATTATTTTACCTTATTGTGAACTCGTTGTTTATTAACATTGAATATTAACCTATTAAACAAATTATTTACAATGTTTATATCTTGAAATGACTTTATTTTTCACAGATTTATTATAATCAGTAAAAACTTCTGATTTAAAGATTAAGTAAAAGAATTGTGCAAATGAGGATTTAGGCATTATTTTTAAATTCAAAATAAATATTTAAATTTCTTTTCTTTCAATTTCTATTTTAAAACAAAAAATTGGCACTATCCAAAATTATACATACTTAGCTACGAACTTGTCAATATTTGATATGTTACGTCATTGCATATCCCGAGAACCTAAAATACTTTACAATTTTTTCTTACAGTACAAACTTAGCATCTGAAATCTTTCATAATTAAGTACCTAAAATATTTTCTAGTATAAACGGATTGCATTATTACACAAATTACTCATAATTAAAGGTCGGTATTTTCTTTTCCGTGAAATTTAATGGAACGCTAAATTTACGTTATTAAAAGAACAAAATACTTATTTCATTTTTTGTGAGTACAACTATATTTTAGAGAATATTCGACGACGTAGACTTGTAAGATAACTTTAGTAATTCGTCATATAATTAAATGAATATGCATATAATAATATTTATGTTAATTGGAAATTTGCAACATTTAAGCAGAAGAATCAAGAATATAAATTATAAGTAAAAATAATAATTACTTAATATTTTTTAATTTCATTTCTTAATAAAAACTAATTGCAAATATTCAAGCATTCAATTTGATTGTATTAAATTAAACAAAAAATTGCACTTAATCGAAGAAACGTTATACGTATGCATCTCTCTTTCTCTCACCACCTCTCTCTCTTTTTCTTTCTCTTTCTCTCTGCAATAATTCATATATTCGGAAGTTCTGCGTTTGAATAGGCTACCCATTGACTCACTATTTTTAACTTCTCGCGTACATGATCAGCATTTGATGCACATCTCGTTCAATCTTTTCTGTCTCGCTTTATCCCTGTCGGGAAATAGCGGTGTATGAATTCGTAACGCCGAACCGGAGCAATTAATGCTCCAAATGTGCAGTTCTAAAAATGAGCGTCCGAGTCTGTGTTCTTCGTTTGATTGAGCGTGAATGCTTCGACAACAGATCCTCAAATATCCGTGTTTCCATAAAACTGGAAATGGTCGAGCATTTCTGCTCGATTAGTGATTGGCTTGAAATTGGATTGTAGAACCATGTCAAATTTTTCTTCTCTTTTTCATAACCCAACCTTTTTCGCGATTATACAGCCGGTAGACTTATGCGTGAGTAAGCCCAAGTATGATAATTTGCTGTTTTAAGCACTGATCCGACTGTGGCTTTATTGCCAGAAGCGACAATTTTTTCATGCCCAACAATTTTATCAATATTAATATCATTTTCAATCAATCATCGTCTGATTCAGTGAATCAACGAAAAGTACATTTCTTAAGTGTATTAAAAAGATATATAATATTATTTTGTTTAAATATTTAATAATAATAATAACAATAAATAAAATAAAATACAATTATTACTTATTACGTTTTGAGTAAAAATTGCATTAAATGTAGATTTTTCGATGAGGTTTATGTTCTTTATAAAAACATTATATAAATTTAGGAATATTCGGAAGTATTCAGAAATTCTCACTCAAATTATATATTATAATTTTTCAATGAGAAAACTACTTCAAAGAACTGTTTTTATAAACTTTCTTGTTTATATGCACAATGAATAACTTGAATAAAGAAAATTCTTTCTTGAATCAGAACCAATTGACTTCAAACAATATGAACTATATTTTTGAATTTTTTAACCGAAATTATAATTGCTCGTCACTTTTTTAAAATTTTAATATTTTTTAACGTACATTTTAATTCTTAAAAATATTGAAATAGAAAATTATTTTTATGAAAGTGTTAATGATCAGTTAAAAACCAGTAAATTTGAAACGAAATAATATAATCAAATAATTTTTTATAATTTGTTTTGTGTTGAATTTTATTTGTAATTTAAATGTTTATTTATAATTCAATTTTATTCGATGTTATAGTTGATTTGCACGTTTCAATAAAGAATACTAAATAATGCAAGCATAAAAATGCACCTAAAAAACATGAAGCTAATCAATTATTTAATCTCAAATTTCACATGAATTAATTATTAACACTAGTTGGGAATAATGTTTTTAACTGTGTCACGAATTATTTATATAATAGTTTTTAAAACACAGTAAAATACAAATAAATTAAGTGAATTACAAAAACATTAATGCTCTATCTATGATAATCCTATTTCTAACAAAATTATTTATTTCTAACAAATAATACCGCTGCATAAAACATTGAGCTCTAATTTTGAAAACTTTCGCTTATGAAAAGATATCATCCCGACTTTCGCTTATGAGCGACCAATTAGTAAATCTGTCCCTTATTTTTTTGTGCGATGAGCATGCTTGAGGCTTTTGTGCCATTAGTTCGAGACTAATGGCATAAAAATAGCTCGCATATGTGTGACCGCATAGATCAAATAGATCTAGAATATCATGTTACATAGTAAAATGTCATTTTACGCTTGAAGCTTCATCCAATAATAATTATTCATAATTTACCTGCACCGCAAATATAGTTTCTGCTATCTAAATATACATTTAATATTTCCAATCAATTGGTCAAATACTATTTACTCTATATTATCTAATATAATAACCGTGTAAAATATGATATACTCTGTTAAATAATTTCTAAAGGGTTCTTTTTTTAGTAAAAAAATATCATATCAAAATGATAGCGTTAATTTGTTTAAAAAACATACGTTTTCAACGAAAGAATAACACATGCATAAACAATTCGTCGGACTGTAATTTTCGACTGTCTATTGGGAAAAAATGAAGTGTAAAAACGAGAAACAATGGTGAAATATATACAAATAAAATGTAACTGTAAAATCATATAAAATCTCAATGCTGAGGATGAAGTGTAAATTACATACAATTGTTGCAGATACAGTCTTATCACGTTATTTTTATCATTAAGTATTGGATTATTACGAGCGTCGTTATCATGACAAGGGAAATGGGGACAAATTAAATAACAAATACGAGCGACAACGTGTCGTTGAATCTGAATGCCAGTCACGAAATGGGCTCGACGATGCGAAAAAATCACCGATTTCAATTGGAAAGATCACTGCGATTGACGTTAACGCAAACGAGCGAAAATATTGCTGTATAGATACATCGTTCATGGATTAATATCCTTGATATTTCGAAAAAAACACACAATCAAATTTTAACTCAGAAACCTACGACATTTGCATTTTTTTGCGCGCGTAAACATCTCATGGGAAATAAATTTTTGAAGTGACAGATCGCACACCTTCTTTTCGCTCATAGTGTTTCGAATTGCCTTTGTCGAGAGATTGATTTGATAGATGACACAAGGAGTGGCCCATATTTTGAAAGAACCAAATGTTTATTCGCTCTATACTGACGTGTACATTGTTAGTTTTGGATAAGAAGATGCAACACATCTATCAATATTATGATTAAGAATCGAGTTGTGTTCCACGAGGATACAGGCGTCTGCCTTAGGCTGATATCTTTGAGCTTTTGTCAAAAGAAGGCTATTTCACGAGGGTTAGGATTATTTTTTATTTCTCTTGAATCGGGGCTGAAAGAATTTTGTTGGCTTTTGGTGATTTAAGGATACTTTTACGGGTTATTGGTATAGAAGGCAACCATGAAATATGAAAAAAACGAAATTCCACAATAATATCAGATGATTTTGCGCGTCTCGAAAAGCATTTCCAGAGTTTATCCTTAACATTATTTATTATTTATGTATTTATCAATAGACATTAGTTTTATCTATATAGTTAGTTGTATTTTTGTGTAAATAAAGATATACATTCAGCATTGTCAAGAATATTGACAATAACCTATATACCAATTTAATATGACTTTATTTCTCTCTTTTTTTTCTCTTAGTTGTCACTAGAAAATATTTTTAAAGTATGTTAAATAATATGAGATCATGCACTCAGAGACATTTGGTATGAATTTTTACTACAAAAAGGACCAGTTATAGAATATAAAGGAAAATAAACACATTTTAATATGAAACATAGTAAAATTAGATATGAAATTTAGCAATGTTTAGAGTAAGTACTTTTGAAAAATAATACTTTTAGATCTAATTTTACTATGTTTCATGTTATTAAAATGTGCTTATTTTCTTTTATATTTCGTAATTGGTATTTTTTGTAGTAAACATTCATATCAAATATCTTTAAATCAATAATATTACTATAAAGAAATCTTAATGCGACATACAAGTTCAAATACAAATCGCCGGTTCAAAGAGTTCCAACTCTAACAATTTTTTCTTCAACTTTATGGAATGCATAAAGTGTTCGAAAACATTTCACGAAGAATAATTTCCTCAAGAACATGACTTAAAGCATACTCTGTAAGACGCTGACAACGGAAATAAGATTGAAGAATTAAGGACATAGTAGCACGTGACAATGTAAGCATGTCAATGTATCGTATTATATATGAGCGACTTAAAGCATAGTACCATCGTCTTCGATAATCGTGTAGTAGCGATCGATTATTCGCATGTAGTGTGGCACTTTCTATCGTTAGCGCAGCACTGAGTCTCTCGCTTTATTCGCGACTGACGTAGATTGAACGGTGATTTTAATCTAACGGCACTATCAGTGAGTTGATGTCAAAGGAGCAGTCTTTTGCTATCGATTTCGAGAGAGTCTACGGGGCCCTCATGTCAAACATCCGAAAAAATGCGCCTGTGAGACGAGTAGAGAAAAAGTAAATGAATGAAAGAAAGAAAAAGTCTCAGAGTAATGTGTACCCCACGATTCGGACACTTTAATGCGGATTAGCTTTGACTTATATTATAAAAAATAGTCACGCCACATAATGAGTTGGTAGATGTATCTGGTGATCAAGAATGCGATGCCTTTGTATTATGAAATGGCATTCACAGTTGGGTATTTAAGTTTATTTAAATTAAAATGCTGTCGTAGATATGTGATTATTAGTTTTTATAACGACATTTTTTGCCATTTGTGCTATTGCTGAATCAGTTTAATCTAAATAGTTATAAATGAAACGATTTTACAAAATGATATACGATATTTGCAATTAATTTGTCTATTTTAAACATAAACTTGTTTCAATTTTTAAAATATTCGCATCCTTTGTTTTATTTTGATATACACTTTTTCTTACCTATTTTGAACTCTAGTTCGATTTTCTTTTTTTATTCTTCCACTTTAGCTGTTACAATTTAATCATTCAAATGTCGACATAAATATTTAATCTTTTCCTCAGTAACATATTCATTTATTCATTATCCATCAGTCATTTTCTATCAAGTACATTTATTTAATCAGTTTAATTTAATCATGATATTGATAAAATGAAATCGAATTCCGCGTATCTTTGAATACAAAGAAGTTATTTTCTGTGGAACAGAAACAGGCTTTCAATAATGTCAAAATGTAATACCTGATAAATTGTTGAATTTAACATGATTTTTTTACCCTAAATGATTACATTATTTTTAAACAAGATAATATAAATGCATTGTTATAGATTCATATATATTGTTTTATTTAACATTATTATACAATAGAATATAATATTGTATAATAAAGCAAATAAAGGAATAAATATTAATTGATTATAAACTTGCTGAATAAGTTGAAGTTTTACTTCTAAGAAAAATAAGAAAGTTCTATTCTAGCACTTCTTAAAATGTTAACCCTAAAACGCTACTGTGCGCATGTTTCTGCGCATCAAACTATTCACCGAATCATCATGTCATCCAAACACAAAAAAGTGACAGGATCTAGTATGACGAAATATGGCGTTTGTCACGTAAAATACGCTGATGAAATTAAAAGTGCTTCATTCGCAAATTCTAATTTTAGGTGTCTGTTTTAATCATTTCAAATATTATACAAATATGACAAGAATATATGCCATCAAAGTTTAATCTTCTTTGCATAATTCTTTTTTCTGTAATCAAAATATTCCACCAGGTCAAACTTGAACAGACTACTCATATTAACGCTGCAAAGGGCCGATTAACGCCACTGATGGGTCTTCCTACGATCTACCCATTCAAATCTCAGTGATGTATAAGAAGGGATTACAATTTCCTCGCAGGAATCGAAAATGTACCATATAAATGTGTAATACACATTTCTGTAAGCAAAAGCTTTTTATCTTTCTACTGTACGTACATTTCCATGATGAAATGACATTTGCGAATTATATTTTAAATACCCTCTTTTCTTAGCATACCTCGTATTATTTATTAATATAATCGACGTAAACCATTCTTTCTTTACATTGTTTTACTCTAATTCCATACCATATTTTATCACTAAATCATTTTCCAACGATCAACAAAAAAATTAATTTCCCGTACTAAACTAAAATACTGAACTTTTCATCTTTTTTTTACTGGATAATTCAGTAATTTTTACATGATTTTCCGTTTGACCATTGATTTTTATGGAGTAAAACCATGATTTTTCATTTAACTTTTGATCTTAAATGTCCTAAACTTAAATAAAAACAACTAAATATATTTTTCGTTACTAAGCCATGAAAAATTCACTTTTAACTCCTAGGAGGAAATCGAAAAATGCTTTTTTCCTTCCCTCGTTACGAAAAATATAGTTCATACTATGAGAGACAAACAGAAATCCCTTCCTCGTCCGATTACAAGCCTCGCCTTCGGCTCGGATTGTAAACTTCGTACGAGGAAGCGAATTTCTGTTTTTGTCTCCCTTGATATATGAAATATACTATTTCAGTGTAATATCGTGATAGTAATACTTTTTTAACTTCGATATAATTAGTAGGTTTTTATTGAAACATTACGTGATGTTCTTTTTGACAAGATGTCATCCCGCAGTGATATCCATTCTTCATTTATCACTTGCTCGAGAAAAAATTGATGCAACAGCGAATAAAGTGCTAATGTATGATCGACTGAAAAAAAACGGCTGAGTGAGTTGTAAAGTTGATACGCAGTGACGGTTAATCGATTTGTATTTCCTGTTACAGTTTCGCAGCCACAGCGAATTGATATCTTCAAAAGTTTTCAATTTTTTGCGTTTAAATGAAATTCCAAAATCAATGTTTATTATCACTGCACATAAATGTATGTACGATTGGCATTTTTTAATGAGTTGCGAAATATGCTTATCGTGTGAATATTATACGACATCAGAATGTAATTTAAAATATACATGATATAAAAGTTTAGAAGAAATGAATGGACATAATGACAGCAATGTACTATATTACAACTGTGATACAAACTTGAGAGTCAAGGTATATATGTTTGAGAATTATTACATGAAGTTAAAAGAAAATAAAAATATTAAAACAGTCCAAGATAAATAAATTAGACATAATTAGATATAATTTTTACTGATTAGGAAAACAATAGAAAATTGTATTAACCTAATATATTTTGACAGAATAGATCATTTATAGTTTAATAATCTTAAGTGAAGCATAATTAAGGGAAGCAAACAGAAAGATGGGTTAGCCGTCATGAAATTTTTTTTTTTCAATTGGACACACAGTTATATACATATACTACTTATTATTACTCATATATATGTTGTTTATTCTACGATAAAATTAACATTATAACATCTATGAGGACCAAATCCTGTTGAAACAGTAAGTTTTCAAATATAAATGATTCAGTCGTTTTATTATACGACTTTGTATTATACTTATTTTTAAACGTCAAACTATACCATAAGATAGATTAAGGATTGAAATAAAAACAAAATAATAATTTTTAATTTGAAAAATCATCAAAAAATGTGTTCACTTTCAGTTTACGCGAAATTAAAATAGAATCGTAAATTGCATTCACAAAAGTGCAACTACTTCAATGTTAATTGCTTCAAATGCACAGCGGAAGCGTCTCTGATTGAAGTATTATATAAAAACCAAATATATATATATATCACAACTGAAAGATCATCAAACGAATATAAATTTCCATATTCATTTTTTGCTTGCAATCTAAACTGTTTTTCAGAGTTTGATTTGTCTAAAAATAATTCCGTAAAAATTGATAGATGAATTGGAAAATAATAATACACAAATGCCAGTACAATTGCATATATTATGATTCATTCGAATGAACAAATCAAGTAAGCATTTGCACCTGAGAAGGTTGGAGGTGCAAGCGATAAAGCGAGTTAGTAATTTCATGATTTTTCTTTTGGGATAATCAAGTTGGTCGGTAAAGACACTTTCTGAGTTCAGGATGATTGTGTTTGTTGTTGATCTCTGTGTGTATTTACGCTTTACTTATACGGTCTGGGCGTACATCCGTCTGAATGTGTGCACGATGGGGAAATGCACATCGGCCGATAGCCAGAGATACTAGCCCGTTGGAATAATAGACGCTTGTTAAAAGCAGGTTCGCTATCGCCACCCCATGAGATAACGCCGAAGACCATTATGGCTGCCGAAGCGTTGGATGCAGTTAATGCACAGCGGTGATTTCGCAGTATCTGTTTAACGTGTGTATAAATAACATTTGCGCGCGATAAAGACGCGCCGGAATTATCGCGAATCATCTATAATGAGCTACGATAATTCTTTTGGACGTGATTTGCTTGTTCGCAGCTCATCACCAGATCCGTTTTATACGTTTTTTCTTATCGCCCAACTCATAATTAAATACGCGAACAACAACACACTTTTGACGAGTATTTTTATCGCACGAAACAACGTGGATCGTGAATTGTACATTATAAGTTCACGAAGAGAATGCGTGGTCATTATTATGAGCTTATATTGAAAGAAGAACAAATCAACTCTCGTTATAAGCTGATATTATAATTGTTCTATCTCTGTAACTGTAAACTTCAAAGAGTCTGCATTTTTATCACTGCATGTTTGTTACTCATTTTTTCTTTATTTTTACTTCATTTTTTTGCTGTAAACTGCAAACGTTACGCGCCATGCATAATGTAATTACATGATGATGTTTTATATTTGTCACTCTGCATGTATTATAGCAATGAAACAGCGAACCGTTGCGTTTGCTGATTGATTATACATATTAAGGTGATTCTTCAATCGAATTCACAGCTTCTCTCTTCCACTAATGGAGTCACCATTAGCTCTATCCTTTCTGCTCTTATATAGCTGAAGAATCACCTTAAAAAAACCTCGAAAAACCGGGTGTCAATCGTTATACGTGAATTGCAATATTTAAAAATAATGTACAAAAACTTCGGTAGTTTTGTAGGTAAGTTGTACATCTTACACGTTTAATAAGAGATTAATAAGAATTACTATACATTTATGAAACTGAAGACAACTTGACATCATTGTATAAAAATATCATAAGGTAATATA
This sequence comes from Gryon sp. ZL-2020, assembly GCA_022817425.1. Classification (NCBI taxonomy): domain Eukaryota; kingdom Metazoa; phylum Arthropoda; class Insecta; order Hymenoptera; family Scelionidae; genus Gryon; species Gryon sp. ZL-2020. The sequence continues at coordinate 9,214 of JABFPJ010000588.1, read as the reverse complement.
AAAAATATAATATGGTATGGTACAAATTTATATGTTATTCTATAGTTCTTATTAAATCATGTCATAAAAATTAAACTATTATGAAAAAATTTTTTACTGTAGTAATTGTAATAATTTTTTACATTAAAATATAATAATTTTTTATATAGATGTTGAATTGTTCTCAGATTCATAAAAAGTATAAACGTTTATATTTCAGCGTTTGAATTTTAAGAACATATGTTCGATTCTTATATACAGATTTATTTTTTTCAATTATAAAGTAATCGTATCGAGTCCTGGCCGGGACTTGATATGGTACCTTAATTTTCATTAATTTTAACGGATTGCCCGATCGAGTCTTTATAATCTTGGAACAAAAATCATACAATTAAATTTATCAATATTTATTAGATTAAATTGTGAGTTTTGTTTGTTTTTTTTTTATTTTTGTATTGTAAAAGGAAAATGAATCTTATTTCGTTAGTAAGTTACACAACTTATTTTTAAGTTCTTACATTATAGTTTTCTAATAAAATAATAGTTGCACAACATACAAATTGAAATGTTAAGACACTTGTGTATTCAAATAAATATCAATACCAATAATACCTTAGATATACAATAAAAGAAAATATACAATAAAAGAAAATGCAAGAGAAAAGAGAAGTTTAGCTTTAATTGATATATTTCGTCGCACCGTTTGATGTTCGTAGTACCGACTCTACAACATTAATACTCATTATCTTATATTGTTCGGACTTACATTGTCGGTTGCCTTTTTCCTTTACTTTTTTTATACAATTACGAATGAAATACTCACACAGAATATGCGATGGCAAACCTAGAGCAATTTAATTTGTTTTATTAATTTTTTCTATCGAAATAAAAAAGTTATAACTAGTCATTATTATTTTTAAATATTTGTCTTCTTTTCAATAATAGAATTTTGAGTTACCATCAAATATCATCAGTTAAAATCATTTATTGAACAGTCTATCAACTAATCATTATATTTGTTCTAAATCCGGAGTAGTTGTACGACAGATAAACCAATAGTCAATTAAAAGGACTAATTAGTTCAAATAAGTACTTTCACAGAAGTTAGAGTGAAACTTGTGCTAGTCGAGATTACTGCGAACACGGTTCTTGTAGTGACCCGAATGTATGTGCGCTTCGCCACAATTTCAAGCTTGACATTTGTCACGATGTATATTTTAGTGGGCTTCAACTAAATAACTTTATATACATTTGAACATGTAGCTTTAATTTTAAATTAAATCTCGAAAATAACAATGTACGGCAAATAAAATCTGAAAACCGAAGTTATGCACGGAGCACTTTTTCAAACGAAGTAGTTCAAGTTGATAAATATTTTGCAATTGAAATAAAAATCAATATTTAAACAAATTTTTAGAAAATATTTAGAAAAATTTATAAAGAAAATGATTTTGATTATAAGGAAAAATGATTATTCACTATATGCTTATATACAAAACATGGATTCCCGATGGATATTTTGGAATATGTTTGCATTCTCTGCCGATAAAACAATATTTACTTTCGCGTCGTCGATAATTAACAGATTACCTTTCTTTCTTGTTCGCTCGAATTATAGAAGCGCGATCGTCAAACAGTTCAATACGGGTGCGGCAAACACACCAGAACGCACCCCGATATCGGTCTCGGCAAATGTGCGTTAATGATATCGTGTATCATATCTGTGAGCAAATTAATGAGGTACAAATACGCGGGATTATAAGCGCGGACAGCTTTATTTGCGTCCAAAGTGTCGCGCGCCAACCGAGCGACGGCATATTTTTTATCGCTTGTAACGTTCACAGTAAATGTGACATTTTATTGTATCTCTGATACTGACGTACTTTATTGTTATATGTTTTCAATGAAGCTCACGAGTGCAAAATTGGAATCAGATTGGAAAAGCAAATCGAACTGATTTTATGTTCAAAATTATGATAGACGAGAAAATAATGTCACCTACTTTTGTATTTACTTATATTTTTGAATATTTGTGTCAGTTTTCTTTTTTATTAGTCATGAGGATGGATTATTTTCATAAATTAACAAAATTTAGTGAAAATTAAGTATAATCTCGTGTGTATGAATTTTAAAGACTCTAATGACTTTAATGAACTTTAATTCTGAATTTCGTGGTAATTTTTTGGTATAGCAAAAAATCATATAACAAATCAAATTAAATACTTGTAATGTTAAAAATGTGTTTTATTTATTATGTTTTTAAGTATTAGATACGTCTTTGTTTAATCAATAACCTACTTTAATTGGTCCTGTTTCAATAACTGAATGCAAATTGAATAATTAAGCTGACTATCGATAACGTGTTTAATATTTTAAAATTTTGATGGAAACTTCGATTAATAAACCATTTAATTCCTAACATGTATATCAAATGTAATATCTCATAATCAAATAACAAAAACATCATTTATGCATTGTGATTTTCTTTCCTGGAAATTTGAAAATATTCAATTTTACAAGAGAATTTAATTTGTAATAATTTCTAGATTAAATACTTAAAGAAGATAGTATATATACACGTATTTAAAGTGCTAATATATATGGAATTTTATTTACTAAAAAATTAAAAATTGCGTAAACAATTCCATTATAAGATGTTTTTCTTAATTTTTTATTTCTACAAAATCACAAACCTTGTTCATGATATTTTGATACTTGGTAAATTGTGTTTAAAAATCATTGTTTGCTTTAATATCTTTTTACTCTTCTGTAATAATTTGTTGTTCCTATGTTTATATCATTAAAACGATTAAGCAAATTGTTCAACTATTCCAATCGATTAAACTCATGAACATAAACACTTTTCCGGATCATAAAAGAAGCAAATATGTCTTCTGACTAATGTACATAATCCACCAGTAACTTTATTTAATGTTTTTCATAGCTTTACTCTTTAAGTTCTTGATCGTTAAATCAAATACCTGGCGTTACGTTAAATTAAAAAGCCATCAAAATTCGTTCGTCGTACACTAATGTAAGTTCTAAATAAATATAGCCATAAACATCGTCGGAAGAGGTAATGACAAAATTACAATGAATGAAAACTGAAACAGCCGCACAATATTATTATAAAAGCGTTTGAATAATGCAGAGTATCTAAACTTACAAGCCGCCTTAATTTAAACGACTAGCTATTTTGTTACTTTCTAGCACATTTTTAGCCTAATTGCTTTTCACAAATAGCAGACTATCGACATCTGTTACTGTCTACGAAATATATTAGATATCTTCGAATTAACACTTATATCAGAGAATTTTTTTTCGAACGTCGTTGAATAATAAACAGCCGATGAAGCGGTTTCAGTGTTATTTCGAGGTATTTTAAGAACTCTAGGTCTAAATATAGTCGTTATACGCGCCAACTTGACTAAATGGCTAATGGTCAAAATGACTGTAATTGTTACTCTAAGTTTTAAATATTGTTTATGAAAACTCTAAGTTCTAACGTAAGGAATTCCTCTTTGGAGAAATGTTAGCTGCACACAAATAATAATAAAAATGTTTGCACAGAATTCATAAAACAAGAATTTACTTATAATAAATTATGCGATTATATTTCTAAATAAATTACATTTTAATTAAAATTTTTTCTATGTAATCGACTTTTGAAATAAGAAGGAAGCTTAAGCGAAAAGATAATAGTAAATTTCCAGGAAATGACTTTACTTTGGTTTAGATTAAAGCATCGTATCAATATGTTAATGTTTGTCTATCAAATTTAAAAAGAAGAGAGTTGAGTTTCTCATGCCTTCTTCCAATTCCACGACTTCATTTGCTTAATTCAGGTTTCCATTAAGAATGTCTACTTCTTTTTTTTGTTCTTTCATGTAGAATTTCTTCCCACTTAAATTTATAATCTTAAAGATTATCTAAAATTCTAATATATCCGCAGGTGCATATTCGTGACAAATGCCTAATTCAAGTGGAAGCCAAATCATCTATTATTTTTTATTCATAGCCAGAGCGAAAAATCGTCATCCAGCGGGTAATTACAGATCACATTTATGGGCCCTTTTGAAAGATAATGTAAAGCAAAGATGAAAACGGATTTCAACTAGGAGGAGTAACTGGTCCCTAGTGAATAGCCATTACAAAATTAAAAGTGGCCGCTCGAACGTATCGTTGGCGGGTCACGGCGCAAGAATGGCAGTTAACTACAGGATTCCCAACTGAAATTGTAGTAATTTTATAGATTCATATATAATTGCTTTCCAGAAAGAGCGACCGCCGCCACCGTGACTCCGCGGAGACTGCACCTTATAAGACTGCCCTTTGCCCAAAATTAAGCCACTTTCCTTTTCTACTGTGCGTTGCCCCTCTCACTCAGCGCTGTAGTTAGCCTGGCTTAGAGATGATTTGTATTTCGAGATGCCATTTTTTGTTCGACCGGATGTCCCTTTACTTTACGATCAACGCCTTGGGAAATCGTATTACAATTTTTCACGCTGATAGCAATTGCCTTCGACAGGATTAAATGTGACGATGATTAATAGAAACTGGTTAACAAATAATTCGGCAAATTATATAATGCATTTAAAAATAAATTGTAATAAATAATTATAATTTATGATTTGAGTTAATGATTCTCTGTTTATTTGAGATGATATTTCGAAAATTATTTATATGATTGTTGATAAATGAATGACTTAACTTTATTTCTATGGATATTTGTTGAATATTTTTTGTATAAACGAAACTGAGGGAGTTACTCTGATTTTATGACTATACATAGGTATCACATGGCCATAGGTACTTAACGTTTATATACACCTAGTTATACATGACGTACATCAACTACTCGTATTATCTTCGTGCAAACTAGCATTATTAGTTCACATGCAGATATACAGGTTCAGTGACTAGCTATTATTAATGGGTGTGTAGGAGAAACTGAATTTATTTTGACACTTATTGAACGTATGTGGACAAATGCTACACATCGACTTATGAATCACGCTTTACTATATGTTTTATAACGTTCATGTACAACAGTTTGCATATACAATATATATGAAGCATTGAATCTTTTACATGAAATATAATATTCTATGAGATATAAAGAGCAAAATTTACATTCGAAAATAATAAGTGATTTTGCAGTTGATATTTGTAAAATAATAAACGTATTTCATGACATTTATAAAAGTTTGAAAAATATATATTTCCAATACAGCATATTATAATTTAAAATTCAGCATAGAAAAAAAGCTTATAACTGCAATTTTTTAATAACTCCAAATACAATTTTAATTAGCTTGCAAAATTATTGTAATTCGTTTGAAATAAAATTGGGTTATTTGAATCCATTAAACAATTGCATGAATATGATTTTATGAATTAATTTCAAGCATAAATAGAACGAAGGAAAGTTTTAAGATGATTCTGCAGGTATACATTTACGGAATAATACACTTCTAGGAATAAAGTTATTTGAGGCAGAACGTTCCAGTATAAAAGACGATGAAATATCAGAAGATTTGTATAATATTCATTGACATTGCCATGAAAATATTTTTATGTAATTATTTCGAAATGTAACGATTTCTGACTTCATTAAGAAACGCAGAAATATTACATTTTTAATGTTTATCATTTCAGTTACGTTTCCTTTAAATTAAATTCCGTAGAAAAATTAATTAATTAAATAGTTATCCAAACTTAATACCTTTTCACCCGCAGTATTCATAAAAACTGTATCCCCTTTTGTAATTCAAATGTATGTCATACAATTCTATATTTCAATAATTTCGAATATTAAATTTATTTTACATAAAAAATTCAAATAATGGAATCCTGAATAATCTAATTTTATGAAGTGCGCTCCCCTTCTTTGACCCAAATCCATAATGCAGTTTTAATGTCTACGCAGTTTTATCTATTCAAAAGAACGTCGTAAACGTATCGGCATTATCGATTGCGCGTCATTTTAATTCTTTCTTTGCAAAAACGACCGTTCGCTCGAGTGTGAAATTAAGAAAAGATTCGTTTATTTACTGCGTTTCAATCGACAATCACGAATTTCCCGCGCGCACTTTATTATATATTCCCGTGGCCAATTTTGTCAGCTACATTAATGGCCTTGGAAATTGATGATATAATTACGAAGTTTCGGCGCAGGACTACTTTACGAGTGTTCTTCGTGCACTTCTTCATTGTCACACGAAGCATATTTGAGAATTTGTAGTACGCGCAGGAAGCAGCGCAAGCGATTATTTTCCCATATTTCTTCGACAACTTTTTGTTTCAGCTGGCATCACTTTTTCTTAACATTACACACGCAAGAAAAATTTTTCATATTATATTCAAGCAAATGAGTGCGAGTATTTTATTAACGCTTCGACGCTTTCCGCCTCGTGACTAGATGGCGTTAAACGGAAAACGTTATCTGATAAAAAGTCACTTTAGACCGGTTTATCATTGACAAACTATGATGATATTCATGTATATAAATACATTTCTCTCTATGCATCCTAACAAACCGAAATTGTATTTCTTGTTATATTTATAAAATAATGCAAACCATATTTATTTACTATTTAGGTTATATTTACATGCTTAATTTCGCATACTGTATTGCAGTACCTTTATTCTGTTTCATGATAAAACACTTTAACTGCTTTTATCACTAATATGGTAATTGTGACATTAATTACTCGTGCACAAATATATTACGGTGTTTTTGCGAATGATTTCTTGCTGTGTCATCGTTACTATATTTTGTTCGAAATGCTTTCATTCCGAGAACATTATAAATTATATCACGTTACAAAAATCACACATATTTGATCTCGAATTAATAATCGTTATTGCATTATACTGTATGCATAGTTATTTATTCGTATGAGGTTTTAATTACTTTCTTATACTACGGTAAAATATATCCACAGAATTATTAGTGATTCGTATAATGTTTACGAAAATAGCCTTTTTCGTTGTTTATTTTTACTTTTGAAAATAAATCTTGTTTGTTACGACAATTACGAATGTTATCAGTTAGAGATAATTTATAAATTAAATCACGTAATTAAAAAATGATATTTTTATGCGACGTTGCATTGGTGATTGAATTTTTTCCAAATATACAGTTTCATTATTTTGTTCACATTTATGAAAACAAATGTGTTTGCATACGTTATTTTACGGGCCAATTTGCTCATCATTTCAAGAACTGTGACACAAATATATCATGACTGAGAAAGCATTATTCAATTTTTATCTTTCTCGGTATTGTTATTTCATATATAACGTTTCTGATGTATGTTTATTTTGAAAAACCACTTCGCTTTATATTTGCCGAGCGATAATCCATAATGTATGAGAATAAAAGCTTGCCAACCAATTTGTTTCAACTTATATTATTTCGTTGATATTAATTAACTTCGATTGTCTCGTTTTATTCATTTTGCAAAATGTATTTATTAAACGTTACCACATTATTATCGCATAAATATATGCACTTTTCATTTAATAATTGACAAAAGGTAATAATTTATTGGTAAAAAACTCATTTAAATTTAAATAAAAAAAACATTTATTTTCAACTTTTGTAATTTTTTCTCAAAGAGCAATATTATTTTCGATAAAAGATAATTTATCTTTTTTGGTGACAAAATAAATTTTACTTTGATTTAAAACATTGTATAATTTTGTTTGAAATTCTATTTTTAAGTTGATTCAATTAGCTTAAAACTTATCGCTAAAAGACTTTAAAATGTCATCATTAAATTGTGACCATAATAATCCTTAATTCATATTACTTTTATAAAAAGTCCAAATCGATTGATGAAGTTCATAATTCAAGATTCAGAAACCTACTAAAAAGAAATGATTGTTTTATAATAGTCCGTATATTTCTTCACGAATAACTTTTTTAAAACAGGAAATAATTTATTCGCAGACTTCCGATTTTATTAGGTACGTATATAAGTGTGTTTTCAAAAAATGAAATATCAGTGATCACCTTGACACGTTCCTTATTTTTCAACCTCTTTTTACCTGTAACATTGCGCGAACTCTCTAAGATAAAACTATTAATTAACTAAAATGAATGTTTGAAATTTTTCATGATTCGATTTCTGTGTCTCTTGAGTTTCACGTAAGGAAAAGAGATATCGAAAGACATTTTTCATGAACTGTAACGAGTAGCTAGCAGCTATTATTGGTATCGATCAGATGCCGAATACGATTGGAATATCAAATTCGTGTCCAATTTTTGTCAAGTGTTTCGCGTCGGTATATTTCACAATGTCATTTTTGACAGGAAATCTAGAAGAGGGATCTGCAAAAATAAAGGCCAACTTCATCACTTCATATGAGGTGTTATATTATATTTTAAATTAAAAGCTCTATTGAAATGAAAATATGTAAACAGGACATTTTGTAGTACTATAAAATATTTATTCATTTATTATATTTATAATTATGGTATAAATTTGTATTTAAAACTAAACATAATACTATGAAATTTTTACCTCAACATATTTATTTTGTTAAGTTTTAACTTTTTATAGACTAACCATTCATTTGTTTGTATAAATAAATACATGACTAATCGTTTAAAAAATATGACTGAATCAACCATACAAGTATATATTCGGTACAACTAAAAGCGGGTTTATTTATTTCGAATAGAAAATTATTATAAAATAAGTATATTTTTGATAGCATTTTCCGAATATTGCTTCCAGTCTGCATAAATTGTAATGGTTTTTGTGGCATAATTTTGGTTCCTAAATGCGTCATTAAATGCCAGTCAATGACAACAATAATTTCATTTGCACGCATACATGTGACGTTTACGTCAACAATTTTTTGCTTTAATCCAGATATGATTTATCAACACTGAATTAATAGCAGCGTTTTTGTATATTTCAATCAATAAACGTATTTTTGGAATTTAATTTTTGTTGATATTCTGTGAAAATAAAAATTCTATTGGCATTTTAATTTTTTGTTAAATGAAATAATTATTGGAAAAATTAAAAAAAAATTGGAACTGTTTGTTTAAATTATTTTTCATATGTCATTATATAATATTGTTGAATAATAAATGTGGGAGTGGAGCAAATAATTGATATATTTTTACACTCAAATAACAAATAACAACAAACTTTATTCAACGACAACTAACGAATTGACAGACTGGCAGAACGGGACGCGTACACGCACTAGCCAA
>JABFPJ010000587.1:0-37480 GCA_022817425.1 Gryon sp. ZL-2020 | reverse complement strand
GAGTGAGAGAAAGGCCATTAAACGCGATATAATGTTCGTTTGGATGTAATGATATCGAATCGGTCGTATGTACCAAAGACAGGGTCCGCATACCATTGGTGCCTAAAAAGTAACAAGCTCTAAAAATGATAAATGAACGAGATGTGAAAAAAAAGAAAAGTAAAAATGATTTTTAAAAAAGCGACAAATTGTTTCTAAGTGATTTTAATTTGCCAGACAAGATTTTTAGAGAATATTTATAGAAGTAACTCGACAATTTATACATATATATAGATATATAAATATATAAATATATTATACATATATTTTTAATGTTACGTGATTTCTAAGCACCGTGGCATCGGTTCATCGGCGATGCATCTAAATTATTTATGTCGCATTATTTTAACATGTGTGTTATATCTCGTTGATAGATGACACGATATGTGATTGTTATTACTCTAATTTTACTACAATAAATCATTATACATAATTGGTTCTCTGTGTCGTTATTTTTCGTTTCCCTCAATGTTAATGTTATCTTCTTTCTTATCAATTTGATTGTATCAAATAAAATAATAGTGTTTAATATTGATTTTTAAAATTTATATTTTTTGACGAAATTGATAATAATATTTTAAACAATTTTTGTATTAAATTTTTAATAAAAAATACTTTTGTCAAATTATTTGTTTATTGTAAAATATTTAATGTTCATTTTAAAATAAGGAATGAAACAGAAAAAGAAATGTATAAAATGTAAAATAATATTTCAACAAATTCAACAATGAAGAATAAAATTATTTCCTATAAAACCGCTTTAATTCTTAAACTTTTACTGTTCATTAAATTCAATAATCAGTAATAATCATTACAAAACAGCTTTAGAAATATAAAATAATAATATACCTTTGTCTCTATTTTTAATTGCGCAATGACTAATATAATTATTTCGAAGAAAAATCATCAACTCAAGGTCAAGCAAAAAAATGATAAAATTAGAATAAAATATATCGTAATATATTCTGTCCAGTGCAAATACAGTTAAATAAAAAAATATCTCGATCATTTTCAAATTATAAAAATGGAAAAAAGAAGAAAAAATAACTTACACTTGACTCTTTAAATATTTTACAAATTCAATATTAATTGTAAACGAAAAAAGAATTTATTAATTTGTATTAATTTTTTAAAATATTTACGTTAAATGTGATATTTTAAGTAAAAATTTGATTAAAAAATATAATTAAATATAATTAAATATATTAAAAATATAAATAAAAAATTGTAATATATAATACATATTTTTTTAATAACATAATAAGTAAATAATAATAAATTTAAACACAAGATAAAAATATATTTTTTATTAAAAAAAACGTGATATTTGAGAGAGTTAAGTGTAAACTAAAAAACCTGCAAAATATGCTTCAAAATAAAAAAAAAAGAAAGAGTGGGGAGTAGTTAATATATATTACCTCTGAAGGTAAAGTCACAGTACATTCACTCTGATTCACTCTGACACCTGACAGAACGCCGGAACGTTTGACAAGAATTCCAAATTTGTTATAAAAAATTGTCAAAGGAGGACAATTTGTTTAAAAAAAGTAATTTAAAGAACGAAGCAACATGTTGAAAGGACGAGCTTTGCATTTTGTATTTAAAATCGCTGAACGAAAATCAACGATGAAATTCTACCGAGAAGTCTTGGGAATGAAGGTTAGTCGGCAAAAACAGTTTGAATTCAATTTTTTTAATTTTTCCTTTTTTGTATTGACATTAAATACAAATGTGTAAATTTTAGGTTCTTAGACACGAAGAATTTACCGAAGGATGTGAAGCTGCTTGCAACGGGTAATTATTTTGCATTTTTAGGTTAGGTGAACAATATCATGCAATAATTTGAAAATAATAAAAATGTGTTTGCCGTTTCAAAGCTTAATATAAATAATTTAAATAACTTTTTTAATAATTATATTTTTTTAACAACTATAATAATAAAATAATAATTAATTAATACTAATTATAAATAATCTACTTTTAATTAGTATTAATTTAATTATTAGTAAATTAATAGTAATTAATTTACTAATTAAATAAATACAAAATTAAATCGAAAAAATATAAAAATAAGAAAAAATAGGTAAAAGTTGATATTTAAAATAATAATAATAAATGACTTTTTATAATGTTGTAACGTTGTAATTTGTAAGACCTTATGCAAATCGATGGAGTAAAACAATGGTCGGTTATGGACCCGAGGACAATCATTTTGTTATTGAACTGACTTACAACTATGGCATAGATCGTTATGAACAAGGAAATGATTTTCGCGGAATTACTATTAAGTCAAAGGAGGCAATACAACGAGCCAAATCACACAATTGGCCAATTCAAGAAGAAAATGGGAAGTTTGTTGTTCAAGCACCGGGTGGCTATAAATATTATCTTATCAATGAAGCCCAACCGACTGATAAAGGTATATTTATTTTATATCCAAAGATAGAATGTTTTTTTTTAAATATATTATTAATATATGATTTTTATTATGTAATTTGTATTTGAAGAAAAAAACAGAATTAATAGAAGAAATCAAATATGCTAAAATGTATTTAAAAATGCTAAACTGTAAATTAAACAATAAAAAGTTTTTATTTAATTTTTCTAATATTAATATAAACGACATAAACAAATTTTAATTGTGTTTGTATAATTATATTAAATTTACTTTAGATCCCGTGGAAAAAGTAACTCTATCAAGTTCAAACCTAAAACGAACAATTGATTACTGGAAAGATATCCTGGAAATGAAAGTCTTAAAGCAGACTGATAAAAATGTCCTCTTTGCTTATTCAGATGATCAAGCGAAATTGGAATTTGAGGATATTGGTAGGTTTTATTCGATTATACAAAATAAATAAATACTACTAAAAGATTACCAATTTAGAATAAAAAAATAATTCATTTTGTTGAAATTATTATATTAATCTACGGATTAAAAAATATATTTGAAAGTGAAACAAATAATTAAAGCATTAAATGAAAATGTTATGTTTATAGGCGTTGAAGTTAATCACGCAAAAGCTTACGGACGAATTGCTTTTTCGATTCCGTATGAACAACAGCCGATAATTCAGAAAAGAATTAAGGAAAGCGGAAATAAAATATTGACAGATCTTATTACTCTCGATACTCCAGGAAAGGCTTCAGTCAGAGTGATCATTTTAGCTGACCCAGTAAGTTGAATAATTATATAAATAAATATGTAAGAAAACTGTGATTAATTTAAATTTAATTTAATTAAAAAATAAATTTGTTAAAGTATTGAAAAACAAGTCTTTGTATTTTATAGGATACTCATGAAATTTGCTTCGTTGACGATGAAGGTTTCCGAAAACTTTCAGTACCAGACTACCCAAGTGAAGCGATTTTGGATCGTTACATTCAAAAAGAAGCTGATGGAACTTTGCCGAAAGCATAATTGTGGACAACAAATATTTTTGTATTATCTTGCAAAGCATTTTTGTTTTTTATAAGTACTTAATGTTACTTTGAATGATTACAAAATGCAAAAGTATTATGTTTAATTACAATAGTTCAAAAATATAACAGATATACTATTTTATACAATTATAAAATATACATAAGTAGTAATTAACAAATATACAACAATTTTGGCAACAAAAAATATGAATAGTGTAAGATCTAATGAAGTACAAATTTTAATACAAAAATATAACTCTTAAAATAAGTTAGAATTGAGGTAAAATTGTAATATAATATGTTGAAAATATATGTTCAAGTTTTTATATATGTTTATTAATAAAACTTTTATTATATTAACATTAACATTCTTGTGTTCAACAGTTATTCTACATCTACATTATATATATAAACATATACATTATATATATATAACATGTTTTATCATTGATAGGTAATGATACATAAAAGATGACAATGAATGATAAAGATAGTCGTAGATTCTGCAATATATTTTATTTACAAAACATTTTCTCCGAAATGGTCGATGATGCTTGAACTTTTAACCTGAAATATCTTCATCGGGGAAAAACGAGCGTTGTCTGATAATGAATTATACGTTAGAGTTATTCAAGATCCTGCTGAAAGTAGTTCTAATTCTAGAGTTTTAATTTCTGTAGAAACTATAATTTAGAGTAAAATCATTCACGATGAAGTATAAAATCCTTTTACTGTTAGTTATTTTAACATTTTGTTCAGGTATTTGAAAGTTATATAATTATTAATATTATAACATTAATATCAAGTACTTTATATGCGAATTTTATTTGTTTAATTAAAAAAGATCTATTAAAAGTTATAAAAATATGAATATTAATATTTTGTCTACGTAAAATAAAGTTAAACTTTTGAGATAAAAGTCTAAGATGTTGCAAATCAAATGACGTTAATTGACTTTGACCATGAACGTTTAAGATAAAATGACTGATATTATATTATGCATCAGATAACATCAACGCACGAAGATCCGGCGGTTCAAGTCGCAGTTCAGGTTTGATTAATAAATAACATTATTTTGCACTTTATAAATGTGAAATTATAAATTATGAAATCTTAAATATATATTTTTTTGTTTTATTATAAAATTGCAGGAAGAGGATCTTCAGGTCGCTCTCACACTTCACACTCTTCCAATTCTCAATCATCTTCAAGTCAATCTTCATCAAGTCACACTTCCTCAAGTCACACTTCCCCAAGCCATGCGTCAATAAATCCTCTTTTTTCCAATCCGCCTGCTTTATCGAATCATCAAACAGCTGGAAAAACGTCGTCTTCCTCCTTTATCCAAGGGGAAAGTTTAGCTAATCGTTCTCCAGGTAAATGATTATTACAAATCAAAAGGTAAAATCAACGAAATGTTCAACTTATTAATTGTAACTAATGACTGATGACTCATGATTAATGATTTATGATTGCTAATTCATTTTGGATCATTCATGATTGATGAATTCAGAATGATAATTAATGATTGATGACTCTTGATAAGTGAATCATGATTTGTGACTCATGATTGGTAACTCATGATTGGTGACTCATGGTTGATGATCCATGATTAATGATCCTTGGTTATTGACTTATGATTGATAACTCATGAAGGATGATTCATGATTGATGACCCATGATTGATGGCTCATGATTGACGTTCTCATGATTGTTGACTCTTAATTATTGACTTATGATTGATAACTCATGATAGATGATTCATAATTGGTGACCCATAATTTATGACTCATGATTAACATTCAACTTTAAGACAAATTATTTACAGGATCTACAAGTTCCGGATCATCTGGTTACAATTCGCACATAAGTTCGCCAACCTATAACCAACCAAAACCCAGTGCCCCATTTGACTCAACTTCGAATTCAAATCCTCCGCCTTATCCGGTCAATTCCGGCGCAGACAAACCTTGGAGCAATCCGTACCTAAAACCCACGAATTCGGACAAACCCGCCTGGAGCAATCCGAACTATGCCGGAACCACCAACACTCAAAGCAACCCAATTGGACGCTACCCTCACACTGGGGGGTCTGCTTCTCGACATAATACCACCCCCGGCAGACACGCATACAACAGTTCCAGCGCGGCAAATAATCCAGCAATCACCAACAACAGATTGCAACAATCTTCCTTGAATAAAACCTCTTCAGGAACTTTGTCTTCGCCATATCCTGGAATTTATAATCCTTCAGCACCTTATCCAACTTTTGGTAGCTCCATGCCTCAGCCTGGAGCGAACAAAACGCCATATCCAATGGGAACTGGCTCGATGCCCCAACCAGGTCACACCGGGAATATCGGTTTCCATTCCTCAGTGACTAATCCTAGTTATGGTACTATGAGTCAACCAAGTCCCCAGTTTGGTCAACATTACAATCCTTCAATGAGTCAGCAAGGATACCATCCTTCCATGGCACAGCCGGCTTTTAATCCTCACTTCAGTCAATCGCCTGGTTATGGTCATCCGAGTTATCCATCCATGGGCCAACCGGGAGGATACAATTCTCAACCAATGTATCAACCACCCCAACCAGCTGCCGGACCAGTGATAGTCATGGCCGGGGATTCCGGAAGTGGAGGTGGACGTGGTTTGGGTCAAATGATAGCGGAAGCTGCGGTGTTTTCTACGGTTAATGCTGGAATTAATAGACTTATAAATCCCCATCATGATCATTATTACAGTGCGCCAGCATCATCATCGGCTGTACCATCCAGTTCCAACACTCATATCACTTATAATAATTATATCAATGGACAACCGGTGGACCCGAGTCAGTTGAACCAACCAAATGTACCCGGAGTTCCAAATAATTTTAATCCAGCTGGTTTTCCTAGTGGAGTAAATAATGTGAACAGTTTACCAACTTCCGGCGGATTTGCTTCGACGGGATTAAGCTCGGGAATGGGTAATCCGGGAATTGGGTACAGTGGAAGTAGTTCCGCTGGTTCTGCTGGAACTTCTGGAAGTACTTACACGCCTACGGGAAATATGGCTAGCAATGTTCCAGCGCCGGGAATCGTGAATAAGGTTGGATCCACTGTGAATGAAGCACCAGTGAATCCTTTGAATGACTCAAGTTTAGTGATTTTTGGAATCTCTAATGCAGAAATCTGGAAACTGACGGAGGACTTGTTTGATAAACAGGAATACGATGCTAACCAATTCATTCATATGAATTTGCAGAAGAAGACTAACTCTACTGATGATGTCGCAGCTGAACCGTAATTATAATTTTATTGATTCATGATTCTTGATTGATGACTCATTTTTGATGACTTATGATTGATCATCCATGATTGATGACTCATGATTGCTAAATCATTATTAATTAATCATTATTAAAAACTAATGATCCATAGTGGATTATTAATGATTGATAACTCATGATTATTAGATATTATGATTATTAAACAAGATTGATAACAAATAATTCATGACTCATAATTCACGACCCATGATTGATGATCCTAGATTCAATAATGATTAAAAAGTAATGATTTTATTAACAAATGATTGATAACTCATGATGGATGAACTATGATTGATGATTAATGATTGAAAAGTAATAATTGATGAAAAATAATTGACTCATAATTAATGATTTATGATTGACATTCACCATTTCTTTTAGCTTATTTTCCATCAACAAAGGAGCTTATGAACTCCCAAGTGTAAAAGCCGTTCGTGACTTATTCGATGCTTTTGAGTCTGACTCAAGAGTCAAAGAGAATAGAACTCTAGAAAGACGAAAGCGAGAAAACATATTACTCGACACCATGATGAACACAGACGTCATGGACACTGCGTTGAAGTGGTTATCTTCGAAACGATTCATAGATCCAGATGATTTCGAAAGAAAGGACACCTTAAATCACATATGGTTCAATCTTTTTGACGGCTCTTCGTGTGGCTTTGAGAGAGTTTTTGTGTCCGAAACACTTCACACACCAGATAGCGCGGTTATTCTTGGTGTGAATTGGATTTCTTTTGCACATTTGGAATCGGAAAAACGCATCAATTATGCCGGTTATGTTGAAAAAGTCGATCTGGGAACAGTAAGTTTTATGAGATTATAATGAATCAAACAAAAATTATCATTCATTTTTGCAAAACATATTGCAATTTAAAAGTAAAATATTTTTTTTTTTTTTATAAAATGGCATTACTTTAAAATCTAAAAACTAATATAAACATTTTTCTAAAACTGTTCTTTCTTTTTCAGACGGCGTCCTTACTGAAGTTGAATTATAAAATGAATGACCTCGTTGTCTCAAACACGACAATATTCGTTGGAACACTGCCGGAATTGGAAATGGCTTTGTATACGATTTGCTTTTATGCAAGGCCGGGAATCGAATGTCCGGTGTCACTTGGAGGCATCAAGTTCAACGTCTACACACATATGATGCCGTATTTCGGCAAATACTTAATCGCAGCTGCTTATCCCAACATATAATAAGAAAATGCACTTAAAAAGAATGGGCCTTTTTATGATTTCACTTTACTATAATTAATGTTTAAAAAATACTTTCTACTCTTTTTTAATGTTCAAAAATTACTATTATTTGTAGTAAATGTTCGGATCAAATGTTTCTTAGTGCAATATTCTTTTACATTGTGATAGTAATAATAATTATTATATATACAGATAAATGTATTTTTTATTTGTTTAATTTTGTTTAATTAATTTATATTTTATTAATTTTAATTTAAATTATAAAACAAGTGGTTTTACATAATTTTTTGTTTCAACAATAAATTTTTCTTTATATTTTATAAAATTATTTAGTTTCATTAGAGGATGGATATAAATTAATTTCCACATATAGAAACTAAAGCATATCCTAATTTTTTTCCAATAAAGACTCGCGTCCTTGTACATAAAATACCCTGTGAAAAACATATTTTTCTGAATATGACACCATCAACCTAAATTCCATTTTTTCTTTTATTCAAAAAATCACATTAATCTTGATAAAAATTTAGCTCAGCTGATAAATTGTATGCGTCATTCATTTAAATAAGGATAATTATTGAAATTAAAATTTATAATAAAATTTTGAAATTATTATTTAAACAATTTTGTTATTTACTTTTTTTTTACTTTTTAAAAATATTAATCAAATATTTTATTTTTAAAAAATAAAAAAATTTAAGCTACAATTAATTTTTTAAAATTTCAAAATGTGAAGCATTTCAAAGTACATTTTCATTTTCAAAATTGAAAATAAATTATTTTTATTACAAGAATTTTAAAAAATAGTTTTTTTATTGAAGTTTCAATATCATTTTCCTACGTTCGTACTACGAAATGCCCCCCACCCGAGCAAACACTTGACAAAAGAAAAAGACCGACTGCTCGTGGCCGTGCGTCGTCACTGCGTATACCCGACAATCTACAAACTGGTTTTCAGTGATTCCTTGATTGCGACTGGAAAAGCATCTAAAGCGCTGTTGTCTGAGCGAACAAAATCAAAATGAAACACAGGGCGATCTTGCTCGGTCTCCTCGTGCTTCTATTTATATCTGGTGAGTGTCTGATTATAATAAGCAAACGCGTCATTTTGTTTACTTTGTTTTTCAAACTTGATTTCAGATCGCATTTTTTAAACGCAATAGCAACTTTTTAACTTTAAGAAAAAAGACATTTAATTCAGGGATTCATTTTTGAAGTTTCATTTGCAAATTTTTTTTTTAGATTTTTATTTTAGAAAGTAAAATTTAAAACCGTTAAATTAGACTTTTTGTGATAGTTTCGATTTATAGCTTAACTGCTTTCTCGAACTTGTAAAACTGATAAAAAATTGCGTTAGTTGAGTTTGTTATTCATTCATTGCAATAAGACTGACGGTATTAGAATTTCACTTGCCCTCGATTAATAATCACGTTTCAGTTCCGAAGTTCCGGTTTTTCATTTATCTTTGAATCGGTTGCAGTTGCAATGTTAATTAATTTTATTTCTATAAAAATAAAAAAAATAAATTTAATTTAATAAAGAAAATAAATGGAATTAAATTAAATTTAGTTATTTAAAGTTATTAAATGATCTAAAAAGTATCAGGAATTTAACAAAATAAATTTCTTTAAAAAGATAAAAAATTTTCCAGGTAGTTATAATTTGATAACAAAATAAATGTTTATAATAATTCGATTAAATTGAATCTAATTAAAGTAAATTAAATTATTTGAAGTGATAAAGTAATCTAAAAAGCATAAGAAAGTACAGAAATAAAAAATTTTCCAAAGAAGTTATAATGTAATAATATCAAAATCAAAATCCCATGACTCATAAATGTCCATGTTCTTATTTCAAAGAAAAACGTTACGAAATTAAACGTCAATGTGTTCAATTAAGTCGAAGCACTCCGTGACGCACATCAAGTTGTCATTTAAGATTGTCCATTCATTTTTATCAATCAATCAATTAAATATTACAAATCCATTCTTAAAAGTTTTAATTATAGTACAGAGTAAATTAATTAAATTACGTTGATAAAATGTTCAATTTCATCAAGTTATTTATTCATTTTTGATTAAACTGATAAACTGTTAAAAATCCTTGAGTAAAAAAAATTGAAAAAATAAAAAAAAATTGTAATTCATGTATAGTATTTTTTATAATTTAGTCTATTATTGAATCATATTTTGAATTTGACGTATTTCAAAAACAAAAAAGAATAAATAAAAATTTAAAACATTGTTCTTTGTCTTGCTGCTTTAATTATGACATTTATAACAAAAATTAATGGTACATTGTTGTAATGTTTAAATATTTCAATGACACAAATTTGGTTGTCATAACAAGTGTGAAATAATTATTTTGCTCATAACATACAAAAATAATAATAAAAAGAGGAATAAAATGTTAAACCAAAGTTTCCTGAAAATCGTCCAAAGCCTAAACGTGAAACAATTGCAGTTAAAAAGGAAATGATGTTGGCTTTAATTGTGATAATATCTTGGAATTGTAAAAAATTGTACAGTGCATGTGAAATTAGGAGCACATGACACATCCAAACAAACTTGATGAATCTCGAGAATTATATAACGTGATTGAGTAGGAAGACCAGATGAACAATATTTATAAATTATGAATAAGACAAAATAAGAATACAAAAACATTAATTAAACAAAGGAGAACAAAGCAAAATAGCAAATCGAAAATGCCAATTTGTCGATTGTGTTGTGGGATTTGAACACAGGTTTTAAGATTTAAGCCTGGAAAAACTGTATTCGAGAGAAGATGAAAAGGTTGAACGTAACATTAACGTTTTTGTTTGAGCATCATTGCAAGTATACTATTGACGATAACAAGTATGCCATTTGAACTGATGATTGCTGCGAGGGAGAATCAAATACTATAATCATTGGTGTAAATGACACGATCGCTTTGCAAATTACGCCTCTCCATATTGCTTTAACGTGACTAAGTAGCTTGGCATTATTCACTTGCCCGCATCTAGAATAATCTAAATTTTATTAATCTCTTATTTTTCTGTATATATATTTAGGAATAGATTTGTTATTATTAAATAATAAAAGAAAAACTGAGATCAGACTGATGCAACTCGATCTGTTTTACATATGATATGTAGTTTCATTAGTGACTAGAAAAATTGAAGGGTACCACTGGCATAAGGAGGATAATGGATAAAAATACATAACCTAGAAAATGTTAATCTCAAATATTAAACAATACAAAAATATACATACTAATGTGTATATTAAAAAATAAATATATTCGATTGGTACGAACGATACTTTTCTTCATTTTTGGAGGGAAAGTGCAATTTTCCTTCCTCGGTAGTTTTCGGAAAATGAAATGTTGAAAATAAATAATGTAAGCAAGTGTTCGCTCTAAGCAAGATAAAAAATTCACTCCAAGCAAGATACTTCCGGCAAATGAATTTGGCGCGCTTTTTGAAAGAGGTTAATGAGTATTTGAATTGACGTGTTATAATTAACGAAATTTCTTGTCAATATTTGTTTGTTATGTTTCTCTTCAGACAACAAAATTAATCAAATTATTTTATATTAAATAATAAGTAAAATCTCTTAATTTTACAATATATAACATGAGTAATTTGTGAATACATTATGTATAATGGTGAAATGATTTTCAGTTTTCAATATAATTATAGATTAAAATAGCGAGAAACTATCGCACACTGCGCATGCCCGGTGAATTCATATGATCTTGCTTAGAGCGAAATTTCCGGTCCCGCAATCTTGCTTAGAGGGAGATTCGAGTGTATCTGATAGAGACACGGTAGTGCTGGCCGCACAAAAACGATCGTTTTTTTGTACTTGGCCAGAGACACTACCGTGTCACTTGAAACTCCTATATTCCTCAATTTTTAATGTAATATTTATTTTTAACTTATTTTCTAACTTATTTTCTAATTACAAGGAAAAAAAATACTTTTTTGTTCGAATTGCCATTACCCCTAATAACACAAGAAAAATTGATACGGTTTGCACAGAATTTGTTTTCGGCTGTGTCCGCATTTTTGCATGGAAATAATGCAAATTTTGTTTAAGTTATTTATATTAAATTTGGATGCAAAATTTTTGTGGAATTGATACAAACCATACATTTCAATAACAACAAAAATTTTTTAAGTATTATAATAACTATTTTCACACCAAATTTTATAGTTATCAAATTTTATTTTTAAATGAAAACTTTGGTTTGAATTTAATTTGCATAAAAATGCAGACTCAGCATTACTCAAACTTCATGCAAACTTTATGCAAACCATTTTCAGAAAATTTGCATAAAATTTAAGCAAACTGTGTTATCAGGGACGTTTCTTTCAATACAATTCAGTTACGTTCAATTTCTATGAGACAATTTCTTTAGCATTTTGGCATATTTATTTTCTGAGTTTTAATTTAAACATAGTCAAATATCAAATAATACCGAATGTAAAACTTCTTAAAGTCAAAAACTAAACTGAACTTTAATTGTGACCGTCCGGTCAGCCTTCACTTATTATCAACTTATGTGGCGCCCTCACATATCCTGCGCGGTTTTAAAATCGTTCCTTAGACATATATTTAATAATATATTTCTTATAATAATAACAAAATAAAAATAATAATAATAAATTTGATTTTCAGCAATAAATTGTGAGCCACGAAAAAGAGGTGGAAGCTTCGGCGGAGGATGGGGTTGGAAGTCATCGTCAAAAAGTAGATCAACGTCGCGACCCCAAACACGAACGCAAACCCAAACACAAACTCATGGTAATGGATTTCAATTAAACCAATTATCTCGAACGCAATAACATCTACATCAATTAAAACGAACATAACAAATCATACATCTGGAGAATCTGCAGATCGTTTGTCCAACTCAAACGATCATTTCAATAGCTTCAAATTAGACAATTACATTTTCAATACTGCCTCATAACATTCAATATTTACAAGCTTGCACTTGATTCATTGTCTTGTTATGATGAAGGAAACATGTTCTTATTTAATTAAAAGAATACTCGGAAAAAAGTTGAATTAATCAAAATAATAATTTTTAACTTCGAATAAAGATTAAAGATTGTTAATTTTAATTTATATTAAGAAATTATTTTTACTTATTATTAACTGTTTCCTGGTGAAGAAGTTAATTTTATAATGGAGCTGAACGGTTTTGCAATTATCATGATTTGAAGCTATTGGAATAATTAAAAATAATCAAACTTCAATTAATGTAAAATAATTCATTACTTTTCCTATCATATAAAAGTATAAGTGGAAAAAGGATACAGACACAGGACTTCTTATAAGTTTTTATGGAAAAGACAGAAAACAGGACTCCTCACAAGTTCTAGTATACATCATAAACGGACGTTCCCAAAAAATGATTTTCTTTCACTCAACATATGTTATACAGACAATTCTAATTTCTGTATCTTTCAGAAATGTCATAGATTTTTTACTTTTACTTTTACGACTCAGGAATAATAAAATCCAACAGACGCTGTGTAAAATAATCGCAATCGACAGTTATTGACGATGAACTTTTCTTGTTATTAGTCAATAAAACTAGTTTGTTATTATTCAACTTATTAACATTACATAAAGGCTTTTAAACGATTGTTAATGAATATTTCACAAGGAATTCATACTTATTTGCAACGTGGAACTTTTTAAATGATGCAATGAGTAGATGTTCTACATTCTTGAATACGTTAATTTACCTTTGTTTACATGATATGTAAAAATAAGCATTTCTTTTTGTTAAACAATGTGTTTTCGAAGATGTGCAAATAGCGTATAACATTTGAATTGCAATTAAGATATTTTAACTCTTTAAAGGTTACGTACGAAGTAAAAATTTAGTAGCAAAATAAGCTGTGCTTAAAATGATTATCTATTTTTGTTTAAAAGAAAAACAATTAAATTTGCTATTAATTTTATCAGACGAACTGAAACAAACTTTGTTAAAATCTCGAACATTCTAGAAACGTTTATCTTCATCAACGCGCATGCGTATAAAAAGCGCAACATGACCGCGAAAATTTAAAATATAATTTAATTAAAATATGATTAAATGATAAAATATACAATTATAATGATGTATGATTTCAAAATAATGGATGAATTGTTAATAACATTTAATGTTGCAGGTTCTCAACCAGGTAAGATAGGATGGAATGTTCCCTCAGGAAATAACGCCAAACCTTCTGCACCAGTGAATGATCATGTTTCGAAATCAAGCGCAACCCAAGTTCATTCCGGATATCCAAGTAGTATGTCATTCATTTCTGTTTTTTAAAGCATAATTGTCAGCAGTTGTTCATAATCCAAACTAACCCATTTAGATCGACGTCGGTACAATACTTATGGTGAAAAAAAATATCATCATCATCAGTACTCTAACAAGAAAGGTATTTTGGTTGGGTTTATTAAACATTAATCGTTGCAAAATAATAATATCACTTTTTATATAATAATTTATAAAAATTAATTAATTAATGTGAGTTACTCATAATCAAAAACTAACCTCATTTAGATCTACGAGGATACAATACAAATCCTGTAAACAATTATCGTTCTCACCAGTATCCTAACAAAGGTATTATGGTTGGGTTTATCTTATAATTAATGTTAAGTTTTGCTTTGATTAAATTTTCCTTTTTGTCGAGCCTTAATTTGACTAAAATCAAATTAACTGTCCATAGTTATTTTAGATTAACCCCATAGAAACTTGTAAGTAACTTAATGATTAGTCAATGACTTACAATGAAATAATCAAAAACAAAATATACGCTTTTTTATCGTCATGAACATTAACATTCCTCTTAACATGACCCACTTCTATCACTTTTGCATCAGAGTATATTAGATTAATTGCATTATCTAATTTAGTGTGGGGGAAAGTAATTTACGATGAGGCAGTAACGTACTTTGATAATGTATGAAATATGAAATCAATTCTGAGTTAATATTTTTTTTTTTAATAATTTTAACTAACTGTTTAAATAGCAAGGTATTAATTAATAATCTTTCGAAAATATGTTATATATATATATTATAATTTGAATTTTGGCACCATAATCTCCAATTTAATTTCCTGATAAGCGTAGTAGCAATCTTAATAGCCAACTTCATAGTATCACTAAAACCATCTTAATAGCTAAGTTCACGGTATTCTTCATTTTTGAAAGAAGGAAGGATAATAAAAAGCAATATAATATTTTCAATACATTTTCATTTTAAATTATTACTTTGCAAATAATTTTCAAAAATTAAGTGCCTCAACGTGGATAATTTTCCTTAATCCATGTAATCAGAAAACAAAATGACTGCTGCAAAAAGTCTACGCTTTATTTTTATAAAACCATCAATCAATCTACTTTAAACACAAATTCAAGCAAAATTTTATTTCTCTCTATACTTTAGAGTTCTTTTCTCCACTTGGTTTATCGATAAAAAACTCAAATAATTATTTCGAAACTTAATTTAACTTTACAGCCGGCCAGACCAACTACGGCCACGGTCAGCCCTACAGTCCTCAGGGTCGTCCTCCACCGTACAGTCCACCGGGCACCCAGCCTTCTTACGGTTCCAATCCCGGTTACGGTCAGCATGGATACCCAGGTTACGGCGGACACAGTCCCAACTATGGTGGTCAAAATTATGGCGGAATGGGACACGGATTCAGTTCTACGCCCGGATCTGGTTACAATCCCACGATTGGCAGTGCTCAGCCAATAGTCGTTCAATCTCAACCGTACAAACCAGGAATTGGCCAAATTGCCAAAGAAGCCTTCGTTTTTGCCGGCGTGAATGCCGCGGTCAACCGACTGTTGCCTGGCGGAATTTACGGTCATGGCGGTAGCGTTTGGGGAGGAAGCAGTGGAAGTGCTGCTCCAGCTGGAGCTGTTCCTGGAGTTACCAACACTCATATCACTTACAATAATTATTACAACAATGGAACGAATCCGGATGGAACGCCTATTGCAGCTCCTGGAGTAGCTCCTGGAGCAGCTCCAGTCAATGCTGCAGCAGCACCGGCTATGCAAAACGCACCACCACCGGCTGCTGGAGCTCCAGCTGCGGCTCCGGCTGGAGACAATGCAAATCCAGCAGCCGCTGGAAGTCCACCAGCAGACAACCAAAACAATGGACAGAGTATACAAAACATTCCCAGTCCTTCTGGATATGTGATTAGTAATGACGATATGTACAAATTGTCGGAGGATTTGTATGGCAAAGAGAAGAACAATGCTTATAAAGACATAACGATGAACTTGCAGGGTCATAAGACGGATGATAGTTCCACTGATGATGCTGCATCACCGTAAGTGAAACTTAATTTAGAAATTAGTACATTTTAGGAATTGTTTTTAGGTTCCCAATTGAGTTAACATATATATTAATTCAAGAATAAATTTAAGCTGGTGTCTGACAAGATATTACGTATAAATCTAAATTATTTATACACATGCTGGCTATCAGGTTAACTTTGTATTTTCATTTTATTATTTTTGAAAAGTAACTCATCAAAACTTGGATTATCTAAATAATTACCAACAAAATTGTTTGTGGTAATTGATGATAAATAATAATAAAAATAAATGAAATTGTTTTTAAAATGTTACAAAACACTAACAAATGACATTAGATCCAATAACTGAATAGAATTTCTATTTACGCAGGTTCAGTGCTTCGATGACGATTCTGATAAGTGTTTGCCTTGCGACGACATTGTTTTCAAGATAGTCAATATTTGTAAATATATAACTCGGATACATGTTTCAGGATACGATTAAATCCAATTGCTCATTAACCCTGACAATAATATTGCTGTGATTTTATATTCTAATGCAAAACATAAACGATTACTTTAATTATAAAACAAAGTATATAAGCATTAGGTTTGGCCGATTGTACTTAAACATTAAACTCATTAATGCAATGCTGTTGGACGGCAAGAAGAAACTTATTTTCATGTAAATATTCCTTGTCATTTTATGTAATTAATCATTTAATCTATAATTTGTTTAGACTAATTTTAGATTAAAAGTGTGAATTTCAGTGTCGGATTTACTTATGAAGAGGCCCCAACCAACCCTTCCAATCTCCCGTTCCTTTATTTTCACAAAATAGTTTTAATACATTATTACATGTTATATTAAATTAAATTTTATTTTTTATACATTAAATATAAATTAAATATTAAACTGAACTTTTCATTGCTGTTTGTTTTAATATAAACTTTTTCAATTACAAATATTATATCTTTCATTATGAATTACAATAAATTTAAATTAAACGTCACAAGTTTTCAAATGTATTATTAACATTTGTAACGTAAAATTATCACTTTCTACACCGTAATCATTTTCAGAATAATATTGTTATAATTTGAATTATCACATGACTGTTATTTTTATTCTTTACATTTCCTTATTATTTTCTTTTATTCCATTACACATTATAGATTAAAATTTTACAAAAAAAATAGGAAGGAGTTACTTCCTTTGCTTTTTGGACAAATCCGTCACTGCTGAAATTGCATGAATTCTCATCTATCATGACATATCTTCCTGAGTTTCTTGTAAGAAAAAGGTTCCTTTATGTTTCTTCTAAATTGTCTGACACCAGTATGTATTATGAATTCCGGAAACCAGGAAAATGTGTTTCATTCTGTCTGAACTTGGAACCTAACATACAATTTTGCTCTGGAAATTGCGAGGCTACAAATAAAATGTTTCCCTGATTGCAGGCTTCTTACTGTCAAGAAAGAAGCCTTTGACCTTCCAACGGTGCAAAAAGTGCTGGCCCTACACGACAATTACGAACTTGACGTAAGGACAAAAGAGACGGTGACTTCCGATGAGCGCAAAGAAGAGAACGAATTTTTGGATGCGATTTTGGAAACTGAAGTCATGCAGACGGCAATGAAGTATTTGGCGGACAAAGGATACGTTACTAATGACGACTACGAATTTAAGGACACGCTCAAACGCATATGGTTCTCACAATTCAAACGCATTGATGGCGAACCATCAAGTTCTGGTTTTGAAACCGTCTTCTTGGCCGAACAATTTGACTCAGAAATCATTGGATTACATAATTGGATCTATTTTGCTAAACAAGAGGAGGCCAACAAGTTGAATTATCTCGGATATATTAAGAAAGCGGATATTGGCAGTGTGAGTCTATACAATTATAACGAACTAAAGTAACTAACTAATGACAGTAACTACCTAAACTAACTAACTAAAACAACTAACTAAGTTAACTACATAAATTAACTACCTAAAATAACTACCTAAACTAAGTAAGATAACTAACTGAAGTAGGTAATTGAACTAACTACCCTAACTAATAAAACTAATTGAAGTCAATAATTAAATTGACTACCCTGAGTATACGTTCATAGTATTTTATAGATAAAAATTAAGTATGAAATAATATGAATGTTGCAACAGGAATTTCACAGTAATAGTATGTTATTTCATAATATTCTACTTAAGAATCCCTATGAAATATTATAAAAAACTTTGAAACATTATAAAAAAATATTTTATTTATGAATGAATATGGAAAATCTCATCTGAAAAAAAGTTTTTATTGAGATTTTTCATATTAATTCATAAATAAAATATTTTCTATAATGTTTCAAAATTATTTATAATATTTCATAGGGATTCTTAAGTCGAATATTATGAAATAACATACTATTACTGTAAAATTCCTGTTGCAACATTCATATTATTTCATACTTAATTTTTATCTATGAAATACTATGAACGTATACTCAGGGTAAGTTATTAGTGAACTACTAAAGTAACTAATTACCTAAGAATGTTTTTGTTGTATTTTTTAATTCTTCATTTTTATTTAATACTTAAGTCTTTTATGGCATTTTCCAATGACAGGAACTACTCGACTCTGGGTCGAGTAGGTTATAATTTTTAAAAAACTCATGTTCCAATCTGGAACTGTAGAAACTGAAAACAAATGAATATTTCCATGGTAATTCAAATGTATTTAGCAATATTTATATTTTACCTCTTCATCATTATAAATATCGACAACATTACCAATAAAATTGTTTACTTTTGGAATGTTTCTCTTTGGTTTCTTAAAATGCAATATTAATGCTTCCATTTCATCGTCTGAACTATCATCTGATAAAAATAAAAATTCCATAGCACAAAAAACATTTTTTAATTGCCTATCCACTTTTTTATCCAAGATTAATTAATCAGCATTAAACCAGCCAAGAAAAATTATTATTTTCAATCTGTCGTATTGAATTACCATTTGAATTACCATGAAAATATTCATTTGTATTCAGTTTCTTCAGTTCCAGACTGGAACATGAGTTTTTTAAAAATTATAACCCACTCGACCCAGAGTCGTATAGTTTCTGTCATTGGAAAACGCCATTACACAAATTGTCAAGAACTATGTTTTATTTATAACAAAAGACTAATGACATCAAATATGTAATCGTTGTTAAACATGAAGTTGTAGTTATACATTTAAATTCAAATACTATTCTTATACATAACAGTTTTTAATTATCAATAATCAATAGCTGTAATTATCAATTAAAAATCAACCTTAATTTAATATATTTTTCAATTTTACTATCTTTAAATTAAATAGTTAATGAATGATGCATTTCTAATATTTAACTTCATTTTTCAGAATGGAGCCATCGTGAAATTACGATTGAAACTAAACGACGTGCTTCAACCACTGACGACAGTTTTCATTGGAACATCGCCAGAATTAGAGATGGCTCTTTACACTCTTTGCTTCTACATTCGACCGAACGCCGTTTGTCCAGTTTCACTTGGCGGCACGCAATTTATGATTGTCGCTAACCGAGTCAATTACTTCGGCAAAGATATTCTTGTTGCGGCTTATCCAGAGATATAAGCATTTTCCAAAATTTAAAATTACTTTTTTTATTATTAAAAGAAATGTCTTTTTCATTCTTTCCGGTTTTAGATTCCATGACTTTAGTAATAAAAATTGAACGCAAAATACTCATTTGTTCAAAGTAGGATCAGTGATGAAAGGCTGAGGATATGTCGTGTTGCCATTTTGTTTTATTTTAATGGAACAAAAAGTTGAGATGAGCAACAAAATGTTGATATTTAAGACGCACTCTGTTTATTGATATATTGATATTTGATTGTAACAAAAAATTAATGTTAGTTATGTATTTTATAAATTTATATGTTATGTAGAGATAGACTCGTGTGTAATATTAAAGACATTTTGTTATTTAAACAGATTTTAACTCTTGCCTTTAGCGCCTGTTCAGTAAAGAAGTGTAATTTAGTTTCTGAAATAAAATATTTTATTATTGTAGATTAACTTTTAGATGTTATGCATTGAACATATAGCTTTAATCGCTTTTAGGAAGTTTTTCAGGCTTTTTTGCACATTTAGATATTTAATTTTCTTATTTCAAAAATGTACCTTTATTTTTGGCCGATAATTTAAGTTAGTCACGTCTAAAATAGGAACCATCGAAGGTCTTCCATGCGCGCATCTACTAAATCCATCTGTGAACTTTAATGTTTGTAAGAGAATTTGACATTGTTGAATGTTTAAAGGATAACCAAATTTGATTGCTCCTAAAATTTAAAAAATAAATTGTTATTAATGATTTATTATTGTATTATTTCATTAATACATTATTATTATTATGAATGATAGAATCTTATGATTAAAAAAAAATTTACCACGACAAGCTTCGGTGGCAATAGCTAAATGTATGGAACTCGGCAAAATCATTGCAATATTTGTGTTTGCGATGCTTTCAGCAACTTCGATCAATAATTTTTTCGTGAAATTGATCAATCTTAAATCGTCATTCCAGTATTTGGTACTTTGAAAACACATTGGCACACTCAAAACTGTGACAAAGGTATCTTCGATTTTATCTAAAGTAACTCCATATTTCTTGAACAGACGTCGATTTTCATCGACAATTTGCACAATTGTCGGTTCTAAGTCGTATATTTTGATTGCAGATGGAAGAAGTTTTGGAATGTATTCATCTCGTTTGCCACTGACTCGATAACCTAATTAAAAGATTGAACAAACTTAATTGAAAAATTAAAAAATCATTAATGTATTTAAAATTGAATTTAATTTAATCAAAATAATTAACATTCACACTTAATTTTATCAATTTAAATCAATGATTTAAATTAATGCAAATAATATCTATTTCTGATTAAAAAAGAATGATTTAAATTATACTAAGTCTGTAAAAGTTGAAACTTTATAATAGTAAAAAATTTGAAAACGAAAAATATTAATTTACCTTCCAAAAGTTGTTCATAACGAATTCGTTCGTCAATAGCATGTTGGTCAATTAAAAGGAAACACTTCCTCGCTTGAATTGTCGCTATGGCTGCGATAAATTCGTGATTTACTTGTCGCAATACCTAAAAATAACAAACATATTATTAATCATTATAATCAAATTCTTTTCTAATTTAAAAATTACTCTCAACTATAATCACCGTAATGTTATCCAAAATATCTCTGGTCAACTTGAGTTCACTAACGTTCTCAGTCTTTTCGATATTTCGAATGCCAGTGTGGCGAAATTTGGCACCTGTTAAATTCACTGAAACAACAATGAGTTTCCAAAATAAATACAAACTATTTCTCATTTTATTATAATTATTATAATGAATTAATTAATTTTTTCAGCCAAAACTTACTCGAAAACTCCTCTTCGCTTTGACTTAATTCACAATTTTGGACCATTCGTTTTTCTCTGTACTTCAAAAGATTGTGCAAATGGCGCGGAAGAAATGAAAAATGCTGATTTCTATTGATATCATTGATTTCCCGTTTAGAACAGTAATAATTGATATTATTGATTGTAATTTGTTCCACATTGTCTGCAATTTCGTGGTTCCAATCGGACCATTGAGAAATCACCGCAGTTTGAAAATCATCATTATCCTCGCCTTTTTTATAATTTAAATTTATTAAATTCTGTTCTTCAATTTGTTCACTTAATTTCGTCATTTCAATACTCAACGATTGTGTTTCTATAATTTCAACTTTTTCATCTTCCTTAATCCACGTTGATTCAGTTTGAACCAATTTATCCTCCATTTTTTTCTTCAATTGAATTTGTAGACAAACACTCTTCATTTCCTTCTTCCTTTTCAAATCAATTTTTCCTGCTTTTGCCATAGATTTTTGTTTAACATGACCCATCATTTTGTTACCTAAAAAACAAATAAATAAATAAAATGATTAAAATTAACAGTTTTATTGGGACTTGATATATAAAATAAAAAAAAAAATAAAATATCAAATCCCAATGAATTTAAACTTACAGACTTTGTTCTCATTTGAACCAAAAAACGGTCCAATTATTTGTTCTTTGAGATGCAACTTTAATTTTTTAATTAAATTGCGATTTTTAAATTGCACAATTAAGGAATCAGCGTTTTGACTGAAATCAAAAGCCGTTCCTGGACACTCAATAAAAACAATGTAAAATACATTCTTGTTTGGACTATTGTTCAAAAATAAATTGTACAGTTTGTTTAACACTGAATTTAATAAGTTCTCGATTTTCATGCAAATTACACGTTTCGCGTTGATATAAACACGCCGCACAAATTCGGATGCGTTTTGCGTGAAACCGAAGTACGCTTTCATGCTTGTATTCGGATCTGCGCAAATGTCTAAATACCAAAATGTTTCTAACACTGTTTCATCGCAAATGTATCCCAGAATTTTGTTCGGACCGTGTGGCTTACTTATGCGCAAAATCACGTCTTGATTTTCGTCGTCTCTTATGGAAAAGGAAACCTAAAATATATAAAAATAAAAGTTAAGGAAAATTCAATATTTTTTAAACATAATTAAAAAAATAATGTTTGAAAATAATGTTTATTAATAATTTAAAAAGTTAATGTTTACAAATAATGTTTACAGATATTAGAAAATATATTTTTTTAATCATTGAAAAAATAATGTACAAAATTAATTAAATTCAAACCCACGTTTTGATAATACAAAGCAAACATAGAAACCACATTGCTAATTAAATATTTGCTTTCTTCTGTGATCGAAAAGTCCAATCCACGTATCGAAATCGTTGTTCCCGGGGATGGTCTTTGAATACCTTCGATTATTTTTGGTCTCGAATTTTGTTTAAAAACCTAAAAAAGTTGTTTTTAATTTTCATAATTTCAAAGTCAAATCAATTAATTTTCTTTTTCAAAACATAAAAATATTTCAAAGTATAAAAAAGTACCTTTACGTAAGTCACAGGAGAACAAGTGGTTCTTGTTGTGATTAATAGACTGTTTGTGTGTTGACGCAATTTTTCAAAAATGTAACTTTTTGGATAAACGCCATTTTGCGAAAAAGCATTTACATTTTCACCAACGCTGGACAGAATACCTCGAGATATGCCAATACCATTGTCAAGTATTTGGACTCTTTGCTTAGATGCGTGATAACGCACGCCAATTGCTTTTGATTGAAAAGATAATGAATTTGCGATCTACAGAAAAACGAAAATCAAAAATAACAAAAATATTTTTTGCAATTTACAAAATTTTAATCTTATTTTTTTATTATTTACTTTAATAAATAAAAAATAAAAATAAATGTTTATAAATACGAAAAATTCTGTTTCTTTCAATTTATTCATTTAAAATTGAAAATGATAAAAATTAAATTTTTTACAATATTACCAGTTGTCCTACAAGTTCTTCAATACTCAATGACGAATCGAAGTTTTCCATTGTTAAACAAACACTTCATTGAAGATGAAGTTATTGTATTGAATTATACATTGAAACTAAATCCAAACTTATATTTTGCTTAATTAACTATTTCACTACATTAAATGACAATAATAATAACAATAATTTCAAATATATGATTTTATTTCTTAAGCTATTTTAGATTTCCTAAAGTAAATGTAAATAATTTTAGAGCACCAACAATTCAAATCAAAACGACGCCAAGTGACCTCCGATGACGTCATAACCTCAAACCAATATTTTGCAAATCAAAATAAGCTCTTGAAAAATAAAAAAGCAAGTAATGAAAATAGAAAAAATAATTTTTTAAAGGTAAATTGTTTTTCAATCAGTGATGAAATTTCAAAAATAAAAAATGGATCAATTTGGACCTAAGAATATTGGGATTTAATTACAAAGGTTAATGGCGGGAAGTTCAAATGAAATAATTGTTTGAATTAAATATACATTTATGTGAGAGGAAGGAAATAAAATGAAAGATTAATTTAAAATATAATATTTGTTACGAATATGTTATTTTTGTATTAATTGATATTTCTTATTACAAAATCTTCTAAAAAATCTACTTCTTCCAAGAATTTTCGATTTTTCAAACATTTTTGTATTTATAATGCCCCTTCCCCCCCAAAAATCGAGTTTTTCATGAAGTTTCGAATTTGTATAATAAATATATACATATATGTACATCATAAAAGTTATGCGATAACAAAGTATACAAAATATCGATTATTTGACCTCCAGCATGTAAAGCGCACCTGTTCAGGTGAACCAATAGTTTGTGCTTAGATACAATCAGGTCTTTGAAAACATCGTGAAGTGTTTCAATCAAAATATTTACTTTCGTTGTTTACATGTTTATTTTTGAAACTTGAATATATGAATATATACTTATACATAATATTAAAATTGGAGAACATAAAAGTCGTAAAAAAACGTAATAAAAAATGGCAAATCAAATGGACAGATACAAAGTTATTGGACCAGTTGGGGAAGGAGCTCATGGATTGGTGTTAAAGGCTCGTGACATTTTAAATAATAACCGCGAAGTTGCATTGAAAAAGGTGTTTCTCAAACGAGTTGAGGATGGAATTCCCGTGTCGATGATCCGAGAAGTCAAAGTTTTGCAGCAACTTAAACATCCATATGTAATAACAATTTTTATAATTATTCATGTTATTATTATTATCGTTATGAGGACAATTGAATTTGTTTATTTTTAGATTTCTTATTGGTTTTGTCGTTTATATTTATTTATATCAATCCGACGATTGATTTTTATTGTTAATTAAGAAGTTTGATCATAAATCGAAACAATAGGTTGACCACAAGTATAATAATAATAATATATATGACAATGGTAAACGACAAAAATAATCAAAAATAAAGAAAAATTAATAATGAACAAAATAAAATAAAAGTAATCAGACTTTTTGATTATGGGATAATTGTACGCAGAAAGAATTTTTTTATAATAATAATAATATGAATTATTATTATTATAAAAAGGTGAAAATAATGATTCATTGAAACTTTCTATTTTACATTTGACTTTATTTTTATTCAAAAAACATGTGACAACAGAAAATATATCATTTTGTCTTTTGTTTTTCCAGATAATAGAGCTTTTAAATGCCTTTGCAGTTGGATTTGACTTCATTATGGTATTCGAGTACATGCCATCTGGATTGTCCGAGTTACTGAAAGATGCAGACAATCCACTCAAGGTTTCCCAGAAGAAAGCTTACATGAAAATGTTGCTCGAAGGAGTCGCTTATATGCACTCGAAAAAAATCATGCATCGAGTAGAAAATCATTTTTTTCAATTACACTTGAAAATGTATTGTTTCAATGTAAAATAATTGAAATATTGATAATTTGTAGGATTTGAAGCCGGCGAATTTGTTAATCAACTGTGAAGGCGAATTGGTGATCGCAGATTTTGGTTTAAGTAGATTGATGTGGGAAGGTATCAGTCAGCCTTATTCTCACCAGGTGGCCACCAGATGGTACCGAGCGCCCGAACTTCTGTATGGTGCCAGATTGTACAATGAATCGGTCGATATGTGGTCAGTTGGATGCATTATTGGGGAAATATTGAACCACTCGCCATTATTCCCAGTTAATACTCAAATTTGTCTTTAAATATTGTATTATTTTATACTCAATGAACCAGTTGTGGTTTACAATTTTAAGTTGACTTCATTCAATTCAAAGAATTCACCAATGGTGAAACAAAATTTAATAGCAAAAATATGTAATAGTAAAACGAAAGATATATTGTGAATATATTGTTAATATATTGTTAATAGAATCTTAGTATGTTCTTAATATACTTTTAATGTAACAATATATTAAGAATATAGTTGCACCACATTGAACACGTATTCTGAATATATTGACAATATATTCATGATGTAATGCTAAGAAAGTAAATTTGGAACATTGTAATGTCCCAAAAATCTGAGACATTACTGTGAGCGATATAATTAAAAATAATAATTCGCAAACCAACGGACAATTCAACCGTTAGAAATTCGTTTGTTGAAAGTAATCTGACTCTCACAGTACAATCCTAAACGTATTTGCCAGTATTTAAAAAGGAAAATGTTCTCTCGTCAACAGGCAGTTTGACAAAATTCACAGAATGAGTTAGTGACATATATTTTGTTGGGACCTTAAGTTCCTTTGTCTTTGGAGTATTTGTCCGTAATTGTACTCTAACACACATTGGACACTTAAAGTTGTTCTCAAGCTTTAAACTCGAAAAATTATGAGGAGGAACTTGCCTCCAATAAAGAATTTCAGTAAAAGATAATAATAATGATAAGTAAATTTATTTACAAGAATTACGAACAAAATTAGCATTACAGAATATCATAAATGTATGAAGAACAGATTACGAATATATTGAGAATATATTATTTACATATATTAACATTTTTAGAACATTTATAACTAAATTTACAGAAAATGTACGTAAAGTTTGCATAATTGCGAATTGCAAAATAAAGTTACATTTACATTACATTACATAAATTTATTTATTAAATAAATATACATGAATGAGTGACTGTTTATTATTGAAAATGTATATAAAGCATTTACATAATAATTTTATTAAATTCTTTAACTTCATTAAATTTGCTAAAATTGTAAATCATTTATACAATAACATAAATACTACTATGGAATTCCTATTACAAAAATGTCATTCTTTACATTAGAAATATGGTTCATTGAGATAATAATTTATTTTGTTTAATTATGAACATAAATATAAGTTAATTAATTACAATAATCAAATAACACCATTTACAAAATACAAAATTTAAATCGA
This sequence comes from Gryon sp. ZL-2020, assembly GCA_022817425.1. Classification (NCBI taxonomy): domain Eukaryota; kingdom Metazoa; phylum Arthropoda; class Insecta; order Hymenoptera; family Scelionidae; genus Gryon; species Gryon sp. ZL-2020. The sequence continues at coordinate 10,327 of JABFPJ010000587.1, read as the reverse complement.
TGAATTAAAAAGAAATTGGAAATTGTTTTAAAGTTTATTTTTTTCAAAATCGAAAACAGTCTGTTGAAATAATGTTTAAAAATATTTTTTATAAACATAGGGAGAAAGTGATATAGAACAGCTAGCAATAGTCTTAAGGAACTTGGGAACACCAACAGCAGAAACCTGGCCGGAATTAAGTTCACTTCCGGATTACAACAAAATCACTTTTCCATATAACAAGGGAGTCATTTGGGAAACTGTAATACCCGATCAGCCATCGGAAGCAGTCAATCTCGTCAAATGTATTTTACTCTACAATTCTTCAAAACGACTCACTGCTAATGAAGTACTTACTTTTAACATAATTTAACATAACATTAAAACAAATTAAATTTTTTATTTGAATTAAATATTTTTTAGGCCTTGGCACACGAGTACTTTTACAAAACACCATTTCCTTGCGAAAAGTCGGAATTGATGAAGCCAAAGTCAAATCATCGAGAATCATTGAAGCCGAAGGAAGTGGATTCTAATTGTCGAATTACTACTATGTTTAAACATTTGGTTAATTTAAAATAAAAATATTTTTTCTTCAAAAAATCTTTTTTGTTTTCAAATTCAAATTTAATTATAAACTTAATTAATTATTACTTATTATTTATATACATACAAATTAATAATAAAATATAATATATAAATTTTCTTTATTTTAATTAAATAATACATATATAATTAATTTGTTATACTTAGTTAATTATTATATATAAACTTAATATTTAAATATAATCCTAAAATTAAATGTTTAAAATTAAGTGTGCAAAATTTATAATCAAAGTTGTTGATTGCTATTTAAATTCGTGACGTAAATTGTCGAGTCACGTGACATGGCTGATCAGAGTTTGACATATAAAATCGAGTGACTGCTGGATGAAAAGAAACGAGAACAATAAACAAAACGATTATTTGCGATGTGATCCCACGCTGTTGAATCGTTAATTCTGAATCGAACTCACATCTGGAAACTCGTCAAACGAGAAACATGTCTGGCAAAAGCAAACGATATTTCATAACGATGCAAAGATATTGCTCGTTCACGTAGTCTCCCGACCTAACCTTACTTCAATCACTCGGAAAGCACAATAACAAATGGTATTTTTATTAAATCTTATTATATTTTACTTTAATTTCATTGCAAATTTTATTTAAATAATTTTAAACATTCTTTTTATGTTTTGTATTTTTATTTTATTTTGGAAATTTGTAAAATGATTTTGCAAAATCGACGAAATGTTTTAATTAAATTATTGTATAAATGATGATAAATAATACAATAATTTGGTCAATTTTTTATTATAAACTGATAATGTATAATTGGGTTTAATTTAAAAATTATTGTTACATAAATAATTCTATCAGAAAAAAGAGCAAATTTACTTTTAATGTTTTTTAATTAATTAATTTGTTTAATTGTTGCAGACCAAATCAGAATGGAAATCAATCCACTAAGCATAATTCTTGTGAAAAGTGATAGCAAAGGTGACAGATTGTTATTTCGGTATCCATATATGAACGCGCATCAACGAGACTCAAGGCAGTGTACAAAACGAAAAAATCCTTATTCATTAATCATTGCAGAAGATTCGTTGCAAGTAATTTTTGTAATTTATATAATTTGAATAATAATAATTAACAATAATGATTAATTTTGTATCATAATTAAGTTATATGCTTTATTTATAGTCCATTTCAATTCCCACGTCACACATAACAAATGGAAATTTAACCGGCCTTCCAGACGAGGTTTTGTCGAATTTATTTGCTGTGAAACCCGAATTATGCGAACTCAAATTCGAACTCAAAGTTAATAATGTACGATTTGTCGGTCATCCGACGTTGCTTCCATTTCGAGGATTAAAGGAAATTAATTCGTCTATGTTATTTAACGTGGTATTTGCATTGCAAGCACAAGCTAGTCAATCTGTGGTAAAATGTTTTTATGATTTGAGTAAAAGGTACGGAAAAAAGCAGGTATACAATGTACATAAAAAGGAACTTGATTATTGTAATTATTGACATCTTTAATTTCATTTTTATTTTTAGACTTGGAGTAGCTTTACGTCATGAGGAAAAGCGATGTGGCTTTTTGTCGGAAGAGATTAAAATTATGGTATCAACTCATGATGAAGTTCCGCCTCGGTAAACATTTAATTCTCTTTTTTGAGATAATTTGAATAATACAAAGTTAATTGTATATTGTATAAAAAACGAAATCTTGTTTTTTCGTTAACATCTTATTACAGTTTTAAAGAATTTATAAAAAATTTAAACAATGCAAAAATAAAAAATATTTGTTTTTGTATAAACAAATGTTATATATTTCGAAAGTGTTAAAATTATTTAATTTGTGCATTTGAAAAATGCACAAACGCGCAACAGTGTAAAACTATTATTCCATAAGTGTGTTTTGATGTAAATTGTAGCTCAGAGGGTGAAAGTGACGGCGACGATTCGCCCTACGAATCAATTTTACAAAGAAGTCTTCTTGCACGCGATTTAAAAACAATTTTCAACAGTCTTTGCACGACGGGTATGATTAATATTATGATCAACAAGTGGATCCAAGTAAGCTTTTGTTTACCGCAAAAGGTGCATCAAACTCATCAGAAAGGATTCATGATGGATGCAGACATCATAAATCGGTAATTTTACCATCCAACATAACGTAATTAGAAATGGGCGATTATGAAAAAATAATCGATTAATCAGTAATCGGACTATAATAACGATAATATACATATCGATTAATCATTCTCAATTAATCGATTACTATGATAATTAAATAAATTAGTGAAATTAAATAAAAAAAAATGGTAGTTTGGCTATAATTTAAAATAGTTAAACAAATATATATTTGATAATCGGATGAAATAATTGATTATTTGAAATTATTATAGTTGAACTTTAATAATAAAATAATTAAAACCAATTTTATCTTCTCATCGCAGATGTCTGAATAAGTTAAGACCATATCATGGTCTGCTTTTATTAATCGAACCCACGGAATTACTCGAGTCACTGCCGACCGATGCATCGCCGGCACTGAGACGATTAATTAAAATGTACAATCCGTTAAAAAGTCTACAAACATTGGCCGCAGATTCGGACTTAACTTTGGCCCAAGTGTTTCAACTCGCGGGTCATCTCGTTTACTGGGCCAAAGCAACGATCATTTATCCACTTTGCGAAAGTAATGTTTACGTTGTTTCGCCTAATGCGGTGATCAACAATCAACTTATGGAATGTTTCACTGAACAGTTTCCAGGATTGAATTTATTGCAGGTTCTTTTACATTTTATTTCTACTGTAATTTTTTACATCTTTGTTTTTAAGGAATTTTTTTAAATTTTGGTTTGAATTTTAGGTGATCAGTGATTTTTCATTGCCAACATCGATAAGCCAGAAATTGAATCCCTTAAGTCAACCCCATCAGCAGAATCAGTTGGTGAAGATAATAATATGGCTGTTGAAAAATCATTTGTTATTGCAGCTGCATACGTATGTTCAATATATGCCAACGGTTCATGGGAGAACATTAATGGTAAAGTCCATCACTTTAATAGCTCCATTTGATATTTTTTTAAATTACTTTGTTAAAGGCAGTAAGAGCTGTCCATAAATTACGTAATGCTTGTTATAAATATTGTTCTTTCAATAATAATAAAAATCGTAAGATAAACTGCTTAAAATTGTTCATAAAATAACGCAGTATTTATGAACAATTTTATTCGTTATGGAATTAAAGGTCCAAAAAATGGCGGCAAAAAATGAAGCTTAGATAAGATAGAAATTAAGTGAACTTTGCAACTTTTTAAAATAATTAAAATAAAAGTGAAGATTGACAAAACGGATTAAAAAGGTAGATTATTTCTTTTATTTATATTACAAGTCGGTCATCGCTTGTAACAAATCTATGTTTCGAAAAATACTCAAATCCGTCCTACATAACTTTTACATGAGTTTGTTTAAGGAGGTTCGAGCGTTAGAAAAAATCCAAGATTAAATTTTGAAATGTTGTATTTAAATAATTTAACTAATAAGGACTATTTATGCAAATTTTCAGATATGCCTACAGTTAAAATTTTTATGATAGTTGGTTTTAAACATTGAATATTTAACCTTATACTTCCATAAGACATGTGTTAAAATATCCAAATTTCAAAGTGTTATATTTTAATAATTAATGCAGAAGGCATACTTTAAATTTTGCATACATGTTTGTGTGTTCTTATTTGATGTATATGTTAAAAATGAATTGTTTATATTGGATTTAACAAGAGTAAATATTTTTATGGAAAACTAATGAGTGCAAAAAGAAAAGTAGATACTTGTGTTCTACTCCATGATCGAACTTCCTTAAATGCAAACGAACTAAAATCGACACTGTAAAATTAATATTCATTTATTATAAATATGTAATGAAAATGTGTGAAAAAATAATTAATTATTAAACATTATGTTATATTATTCTATTATTTATGCATTCAAATTGATTACATATTTAATATTTAACAAATAATTATTGATATTCGAAAATATTTACCTACACAATGTACAAAGAATGTCTAATTTGACATATCATCTTTCATTGGCCAATCAGGAAAAAGGTAAAAAATTAGCCATTTCATATCAATTATTTAAAAGTATTATAATTATAATATTAACATATTGAATATATAATAATGCTTATACTTACGATTTTAGAAAAGGGGGGCTTCTTATTGTCGATTATATGAGGGAGAGGATGGGGCTGAAATTCCCATAAAGTGATTTCTTAATTAATGGACGGTCCCTAAGACAATCATTTATTTTTGTTTTAGGATATGAAATTTGAAGATATTTCAAGTCCCAGTGAAAATATCGACAACGACAGCAATCAACAGCTGGAAGACAGTAGCTGGAGTCTGAGCGACACACCAAAAGGCACTCCAACGGATCAGAAATCCGATTTGTCGTTAAACAAAGACAGTAGTATCTTTGAGTATCAGTCTGGGAGTTATAACATTCCATCTGACGATATTAGATTGCTGGACAAACTGTGTTCGATGGGCTATTTCGACGGTGGACATCATTTGGAAGAAATTATGTACTTAGAAAATATTCGCAGATCACAATTGCTGCAGATACTGGACAAGTTTCGTGATATATTAATTACGAGTGAAAGCGAGGATCCGGCGATTGCACTTTTTTATTCACAAATTTCGTCGTAAAAAAGAAACTTTTGTAATCAAATGTATATATTATGTACATAAAGATTTAATATATATGATGTTTCATATCATGTAATTTAAATATAATTAAGTCGCAAAGATTTTGTACACAAATGTTTGAATAAAAGACATTTTTTATACAGATTTTAGTTCTGGTTATAATATTTTAATAGTATTTTTTTATTAAATTATATTTAATGAATTAATTTAATTAGAAATAATTTGTTTTGAAATAATAAAAAAATGCTCATATGAAAAAAAAAAAACTTTTTGAAAACAATTTTTTGTTGAATCTAAAAATAAAAGTGTAGCTTTCAAGTAGTTTATAATGTTTCTTCGTCAATGTTAACATGAATTTCAAAAATTTAGATTACAAATGAGAAAAAGATGCACATCATCAACTTTACTTGTGTCACACGGTTTCAAGTGTGTCCTATAATTATCGCAATATATTTTTAAAGGAACGTAAAAATATACATTAAAATAATTCAAATATTTTACTAATAAAATTAATGATAAAAGCAATTTTCAATTTTCCAAAAATAAATTCATATTTTTTGATTAAAAATACATAGAACGACAATATTTAATAAATAATAATAAATAATTCTTAGTATACCAATTTAAATTAAATAAACATTATTGACGATTATTGTATTTCGTGAAAATGGTTTGAAAGATGCTCAATATTTTCCGGTTTAAATATTTATTAGTTTATAAATGTAAACATCTTAAAAATTACATTCAAATTTATGCATTCATTTTTGTGTGACACTTAGTCGTTTCAAATTAGTATAGTTTTGTTTATTATTTCGTTCAATTGTCAATTCGAACAAACTTGTTCAACCTTTCTCATTAAAAGTACATTTTTATTTGTGTCGTTGATCTGAGAACGATATGGTGTGTTATTAGGGCATCACTGATGGCCGGCACATGCAATTTCAGCATTTGCTTTAGCATACCTTCGGAAAAATATTGCTTCTTCAATATCTTCATTTCATTAGACTTAGTAATTACTTTTTTATATTTTTCATTTTATAATAGTATTAAAGTTAATCTAATTTCTATTTTAATTAATAATAATGTTTTTAGGTATCATTGACATATTATTAGAATAATAAATAATATAGACTTATGTAAAATATATTGTCTGTCCTTTATTATTCTAAAAAAGTGTTCTTGTTCGAATGTGTCATTAATTGTAGCTATCGATATTAGGTTTCAATTTTAGATATCAATTTTAGGTTGAATTACTACTTATATTCTAAAGAAAGACTTTTAGGTATAATACACTAAGTTTATAATTTTAGTTAATAAAATTACCTCTTTAAAAAAGGAAACCTTTCCTTTCCCGTGTTGAAGGATCCTAATAATTCCAAATAAACGTTGCACAATTCCTAATACACATACAAACCATGTATATGTATGTATACAAATGTTTACATGTGTATATTAGGAAATTTGAAACATTTATTAGAAATTGTTTGGGACTTTTAATTCAGGTTCAGTAAAAGAAAAAACTGTTCAATTTAACATAAAAAACCAATTCTTCCATATCCAAATAACTAAAAGCATACCTTCATGACGTCTCGCCTCAATAAAAAATCACCCCTACAGAACCGGAAGTGACCTGAAACAAAAGGCCAGTCGTTAATCATAAAGACAAATATTCATCATGTCATCCCATAAACGACTTCTTATCAAAGAATCGACTCGAAAAAAAGACAATAGTACCGTAAATTACTTGCATGCCAAAAAAGGAATAAAAAAAGAGATGTAAAGCGTGTGTCAAAGTGGGGCGCAAATAAATAGCCAAAGGGGTTAATGTCCGATCACCTTTGCTGGATAGTAGCGAAGAACGAGAACGGCAGACACCTGCCGTGGTATTCTGAACTTAAAACGCAAAGTTGAGTAGTCAATAAATAATTCTCGCGAACGTGCGCGCGTATCGACACATGTGTGCACATGAAAGTGATCACACGTGCGGGCTGCGCGATACGTTTCACGTCGTCTTTGCAACGCCGACGACCCAAAACATCAACATAAAACAACACAAATCGCAATAAACTTTTCCAAAAACAAACAATCAAAGTTACCATTTTTCACCTTTCATTCAAATCCAAATGTCGACAATACTTTTCAAGGTCAACTGACAAGAATCAAAACAATAACAAATGTTGAGTGATAAACATCTAGATGACCTTGAACAATCGATAAATCAATTATAAGTAGTAGAAAAAGATTACCTGTTGGCTTTTTTATCAACTTTTCCATTGTTTAAGTGAAATTTGGATTTTTCACTAAGTGTTCTGTTGATATTTGTTTTGCTTGACTTTGAAATATTTGCGCGCCAATTATGCGATAACGTATCGATCAACTGCATATCCAGTTTATTTATTTCTTTTTTCATTTAAATATTATCTATATTTTGAATGCATAGTAAAAGTCGTTGACATTATTGATTGCAGTCCATCCAAGTTCCGCGTACAGTCAAAGTGTCACATGTGAACACGCGAGAATCATTTCCGCGCAAATCGTCGGAATTTCAGGTAAGTCAAAAGTGTCTTCCAAAAGTGATAAAATAAAGTAATTAAAGTTTTTAATGTGTTTGTATACTTTAAGGAAACATTAAACAAACAATAACAATGACCTTGAACAAGTTGTATTTTTTTTGATTTGTTGTATTTGTTTGATAAACTAAATTGTTTGTGAAGAGTAAAACAAAAAATAAAACAGCAATTACCTTGAACAAGTTTTGTTTGTTTGGATTTGTGATAGGTTTGTTTCATTAAAAAAATAGATTTTTTAAATAAACAAACAAATAAAATAAACAAAACAAATAAAAAACATAATAAATAAACAAACAAAATGACCTTGAATATGCTTTGTTTGTTTTCGATTTTTTTATTGATTACTGATAAAATTTGAAAATTTGATGAAAAGTATGTGTGTAGATTGGTTATGTCGTTGATTTTTCGCAAAAAGTTTGCTTGACAATGGGTTGTGGACCGAGCAGCGATGTTGCGCAAAGTCCGGCGCCAGTAACAGACAACAATGGGACAACACGGAGTATACAAAACAACTCGAAATCAAAATCCGAACCACCACCACCAGCGACTGAAGTTCAAAAGAAAATCGGTAAAAATCACTTTTTTCTCAAACATCAAAGCAACTTCAGTATTGTCACAAACACTGAACTAAACTACTTCCTCGATTAATTATTGAGGCAAGGTTACTTATAAAGTCTGTGACGTCTCGAATTGATCTGAGATTATAAGTTTCAGCCATTTTTAGATGTTTACAAATTATTCATTGTAATTAAGTTATTTTATTTATTACTTTTTTTTGTTTTATTTTTTTGACTTTTTTTTAGCGGAACCGCCATTGGCTTTTGAAGTTTCAATAGCGGATGGAAAACTGCCGAGAAGATTGCCACCTTTGCGATTCCAAAAGTTGGAAGAACTACAATCGCCGCAAACCGACGTGACCTTAGAGAAATTGCAGAAACGTCAAGCCGAGGCTGAAGAACGGAGGAAAAAAGTTTGTTACTTTTTTTTTATTTATTATTATTTTATATGTAAATACTAAATTTAGACAATTTGTCGTCGTTAAAAGAAACTTTTGTTTATAACTTACAATGAATCACAATTTTTTATAATTTTAAAACATTATATATTTAATTAGAAATGTTTAGTTTTTTAAAATTAATACTTAATTCTTTTAAATTTTGTTGATTAAAAAATAAGTAAAAAAGAATATAAGTTAATTAGATATATATATATTTTTTAGATTCTTGATATGAGAGTAAAATCTGCAAGACATTTTCAAGGAAGGCCTGCCCAAAAATCGTAGCTTTGATTTCATCAGAATCAAGATCTTCCTTTACCAACGAAGCACAATGATTATTATTATACTAAACTGAACTATGATTAAGTTATTAAATTTGGGTTGAATGTCAGTTATAATTATTTACATTAATTTTATTTATAAAGTAAACAATAAAGTATTACGAACTCGTGCGACTACAAAGGAAAAACGTTTCGATCGACTTATTGGCCTTTGAGAGACACAAGTTATTAACTTCGGCACTTCGGACACGTGTAATAAAGTGCGTTTCGATTGGATTTTTTAATTTAAATAGCGAAATCAAAGATGCAACAATTTTGCAAAACTATTTTTTTCTCTTTTTTAAATACAGTTTCTAGTTTATTATTTATCTTAGCAAAGATTATAAGTTGAATGAATTTTGTAAAATATTATAAAAATATAATTTGATTATCTTTTAAATATATAACTGTTTGCAATAATAATAATAAATATGTAAAATATACTTTTGCGTATAAAGATTTATGTTTGATATATGTTATATATATTTTATAATATTAATATCTTTGAAATATATATAGCAAATATATTTAAATATACTTTAAAAAAAACTTTTGCCGAAATGTATTTTACATATTTTATATATATTTAACAAATAAATAAATAATATACAAATATTATTTTCTCGCGAGAGATATTTATATAGATGTACATATGTAAAAGCATATTGCTTATTGATAATGTAAGTACGTAAACGTGACCTCTGAACGAGAGAAAGAATAGGTTCTAAGACTAAAGGGGAAATTGCGAAGTCAAACATGCGAGAATACAAGCTTGAAAGTAAAGGCGAATTAAATCAAGTGTAATCAACGTATTTTTTCCCATCGAAATTTTCATCTAAAATAATTTTAATTTTAAATTTCAAAATTGCAATTTACTTTCTTATTTTTAACATTTAAATAAATCTTTCTTCAAAGTAATTAAACCAATTTTTTATTGACAAATTTTTATGAGACAACAAAAAATGAAATAAAATGATAGGTCAAAAAAGGTCTATTTGGACCATAAAAGTAGTCGAAAAAAGTCATTGGATTGAATATTCCACAGTTTTATAATTTCGATGCTTATAAATTCACGATACGTCATCCTTCATCGTTTCTCATCTTTTCCCTTTTAGTAACTAATTATATAAAGTCACATGCAGAGCATTTCGCTTTCTATTTATACGATCAAATTTTAAACTGTGACAAGTG
>JABFPJ010000586.1:0-37498 GCA_022817425.1 Gryon sp. ZL-2020 | reverse complement strand
ATAAAGAAAACAAACAAAACAAACAAAAAACAAAACAAAACAAACAAAACAAAACAAAACAAACAAAACAGAACAAAACAAACAAAAAACAAAACAAAGAAAACAGAACAAAGCAAATAAAAACAAAACAAAACAAACAAAAAACAAAACAAAACAAAACAAACAAAACAGAACAAAACAAACAAAAAACAGAACAAAACAAAAATGAATAAAATTTAGAAATCGCTTTCACAAAAATGATAGAATAATAAACAAATTAAAGGAAATCAATATTAACTATTTTTAAAACCTACACTTTGCAAAATAAATAGAGCGAACTTACTACTTAAAAGTTTACGATTTCGAATTGGAATTTAAATATTCTTCTTTTTCAATACTTAACTTTTCAATTAACAAACGCTTATATATACATCCACCAATCGTACTTATTGTTATTTTTCTTCATTACGTTAATTAAAGCGCTACAATTATTCAATAACTTAAGATTTTCCATCTTTCGTGATCCATTATTGCATTAATTAATTAATTAATTAATTAATTTGTCCGAATTACAATATTAATTAAGTAATTGGAAGTGAAGCTTAACGAGCGATTAAAAGAAAAGCAAATCGTTCTCCATTTACGTTCTCCACACGATTCAGAAGGATGGATAGCTGATTATTACGTTGTTGTTTTTTTGTTGTTGTTCTTGCAAACAGTAAGAGCCATCATCATCAACAATAAAATACGTACGAGTGAGTGCGTTCTACTACGTCACGAAAAATGTTGAAGAAGGATCAGCAGTTTTCTCGCCGACTGAAAATTTGTGCAGCGCCGCAACGTCCGCAACAGGCGCAAAGAAAAGTGAAGCGATGAAAAGGCGGACTGGGGTGGCGCCGCGTTTTCATTTCATGCCTTTATAATCCACCCCTGGGAAACATCGCTACCGAAGTACCTTCATTTTCCAACGAGACTAAAACGTATAAGAGACACTTACATTGCCACATGAAAGGCAACAAAAAAGAAAAATAGATAGAAACAAAAAAGAAATAAATAAAAGCAAAGAAGACGAAATTTCGTTTAGCTCGGATATTTAAAACTTTGTTGTTACAAATCTGAAATGAATTTATTGAGACGTTAATGTTAATTGTGTTAAGCTAAAGTAAAATTATGTTATTGCGAAGCATTTCAATCGTAATCGCAGTTGAATTGTATATATTGTATAAAAGTAGACGTTTATGCAAATTAATCGTAAATTAAAATTACGTTTTGAATCGTAATATAAAATGATATATAACAATTATAAATATTCATGTAAAATACGGGTTTAAGTCTATAATTGTTGCATAGTTGAATATGTCTATCGACAAGTCATTGTGTCGAAGTTAAAGTTTGCGCATTTTGCGTTGCTCGGGTTTTTTTTTCCTTGGACGTGTATAGAAGAAAGAAAGAAAGAAAGCAGCACGTGAGTGTGCGAAGTGGCTGTGAAAAGAGTAGTTTCTGAAGTGGGCTTTCAAGATGGCTATGGTTATATCACCTCGCAGCAAAATTGTTACCCTTTCTTTGCTGATTGGTATCATAACACTAGTTGCACTCGTAATCACCGGCGTCGTCAGTCTTTGGGACGAAGAGGAAGATGACAAGACCGCAACATCATCCACCAACAAAATGCAAACTAGTCGCTTCCAACAACTTACTGAGTACACTCATAAACAAGTAAGTTTCGATTACGTTCAATGAATCTTGATCGCTAATTCAAAGCTATTTCAGAACACAAATATGTTTTTACAAAATCAATTTTAATCAACTTTTTTGAGCGAATATAAAGTAATGTGCATTGGTTATTGCAAAATTATTATTCTTATTATTGAATTAATTAAATTAAATTATTATTATATACATATTATATATATAAATTAACATTATAAATTCTTATTATTCAACGAATAATTATAATTGAATGTAAAATTAATGGCAAAACAAAAAATATATTGCGAATATATTGTTATAAAAACCAAATATATTGTTAATATATTCTTAATACATTCTTAATATATTTTTAATATATTTTTTAATATCGGAACATATTCTAACTATATTAAAAATATATTCACGATATAATGCCAAAAAAGTAGATTTGAAGAATTTTTTAAATCTATCAAAAATATATTATGAATATATTAAGAAGATATATTTATAGAAAAATTATATTCAGTATATATTAACAATATATTCGCAATATTGTTGAAAAATAAATGATAAATGATTATTATTTAACATCGAAAAGAAACATAGACATCGTAAAATGGATTTACTTTAGCTTTTGTAAAATATCCGGCATTACGGATTCTTTATTGGAGGACAACTGACTCTACGCAATAGTCGGCTGGACTTACTTCATCTATAAGATAGAGAGAATTCTTGTGAGAGCCGAAAAACGATCTCGAAAGACGAATTTCAAACGGTAGATTACGACTTTTTGCATTTGACTAAAGGAAATCTAAGTTTAAAGCTTAGATTTCTTTGACCAAAAAGCCCGAAGTATTTTCGCCAGCGAAAGACCGGAAATCAAATCTGATCGCAATAATCAAGACGATAATCAATTCAACGGTGGCCGTAAATTTTTCACTCGCTAATAAAAACGCGCTCGGATATTTCAGCTGTTTTTCATTCGTCTTGACAATATCTTTCGATCGATCATAAAAAAACTGGCTATTTGCTTTTCTCATTTCAAAATATATTTGAATTAAATTTTTCGTTATAATCAAATTGTACGATAAGAATAAATACAAAGTGTAAAAATATAACAAATGTGAATATTTATTATATATATTTTTGTGTTTTTTTTTAACTTTTTATATAACTAAAAAAAAGTATTGCTAAATTAAAAAAGCAATTAAATTTCGTTTAATTTGATGTATAAAAAGGGAAATTACAAAATAGCAAAGTTGAATTAATTATAGGCGCGTTAATAGTTGACAAATTATTAGATTTGAGTATTTTGGAATGATATATAATTTGGGTATGTAAAATGTTACGTTCAAAGTGTTTTCGGGAGTGTCATTATGATGATGTTAAATTTGAACGTAATTTAATCAACGCGAACATTGGATATGCATCGGTTTATCGTTGTAACCATTCTCTTGAGACCCGTGTTTGAATAATATTATGCGTGAACAGCAAATTTAATGAAGAACGTATATTGTATCAATGGTGAATGGCATAAGTAACTTTCAGTCAAATTTGTCTTTGATCTTGTGGCTCATTGGATTTACATAACAACATTTGTAAAACTTGATATTGTCGGTGTTCCGTGAGAAGCGCGCAAAAATATTGCAATTTCCAAAAGTTAAGCCAACGAAATATAACATAAGACTATTTGCTTTTACTTTGAAGTAACATATTTTTTAAGTATATTCAATATAATTATTCAACATAATTGAATATAAATGAATTATATTTAATATAATTAAGCATTCCATTCAATTTAATGGACCATTTTTTTATCAAATGAGCAATTTTCATTTGACAAAAATAGAAAAAACATATAAAATATATTGTTGAAAATATATTTTCTTATATATGTAAATATATTTAAAAATAACTAAATTTTTTATGAAAGTGTATTTTATTTATTTTACATATATTTTGAAATACTTTTAGATCCATAAGGGGCATTAAGAATATATTAAGAATATATTTTTTATTTTGCTAAAATATCTTTAACTAGGATCCAATAATAAAAATGAATTCATTTTATATAGACATTATTATGTATGAAATGCAACTTAAATGTAACTAAATAAGCTGGTAAGTATTGTATCAATAGAATGCAATAATCAATATCTCGTTATTGTAAGTTGAACTGTTTGTACATGTATTAGTATTTTTACTGAATCATTTCTTTTTGATGCTATTCTCGACGGATATATTAATTATTCCGATGCATTGTGGCGCAGTGGAGAAAGATTTTTCATTTTAATTATTTCCGACTTGTTTTTTGTTGTCATTTAAGAGTTTAATAAAAAAAGAGAGTAACAATGCCACTAAAGAATTTCATTAACTATACAATTTTCGACACTATATTTATCTTTAGCTATATTTTATCAGTGATATATTGATCATTCATTTGTACATTTTATTTATTATTGTTTATGAAAGACAAAATGAAAAATAATTTTAAACAGATGCATTCAAATTTGTATGCTCAGTTTGTATCAGTAAATACGTTCTATGCTTTGAGTTGGAAACATACTTAATATCCTTATTCATACATTCCTCGTATGATAATATTCTAGTGAAACGATTTTCAACACTGTTTACAACATATTTATAACATAACCGCAGTATGCTCTATCTATCTTTCTTCATCCCTCTGCTCCAACGATATGTTTATTCTCTCTTAATATAACCTCAGCGGCTATCCTTGCATTCCCTGCGCATGCATATTAATAACGCTAGATGTAAGCATTATGAAGACCTATTGTCTTACATGATATGTACTCTAAGCAGCTTATTATCAACGTTTCCTTTAACGTAGTTATTTCTTTTAATATTTGATTCTCACCTTTAGAAAGAAAGTTTAAAAGACATTTTCAAATCAACGAAATTGCATTTAAAACCAAAATAAATAAATAAATAAATAAATAGTCAGACTGACTATAAGAAGAATATAAACAAGTGTGTTTATTTTATTTTTTTTACTTTACTTTGTTTACTTTGTTTTGTTTACTTTGTTTTGTTTACATTGCGTTGTTTTGATTACTTTGCTTTGTTTTCATTACTTTGTTGTGTTTACATTACTTTGTTTTGATTACTTAGCTTTGTTTACATTACTTTGTTTTGTTTATACTACTTTGTGTACATTAAATTGTTTATTTTGATTTATTTTGAAACATTGTACTTTATTTACGTTACTTTGTTTATTTTGTGTTGCTTACTATGTGTACTTCATTTACCTTACTTTGTTTATTTTACTTTTTCACTTTATTTTTCAATTATATAAATGGTAAAAACATTTTAAACATTTCATAAAAACCTTTTAAAAAAATGAATTATTATTATTGTTTTTATTTTAACTTCGTGTGTAGTTCTTTTCCAAATTTGTTTTATATTTTATATAAATATCATAAAAATATCGCCAGGATTATTGGATTTTAATAAATCATTCAATCTTTTAACGTTTCGACAATTTTTATTTTGTATTATTTTTAATTACAATTTTTTTCATTTAATAATATGTATTTAATAAACGAAAATAAATAATTGGCACAAAATATTGTATATTTACAAAAAGTTAAAAAATAAATTCAAGAAGTACTAAAAAACTGCTTCCATCTATAAGTACACAAGAGTATTTTTGGAAAATGCGGTCATTGTAAATCGTAAGCAGCTTATGTTCGGAATTTTAAATTTGATACTTGCACACCAAGATCTATAATAAGAGACACAATTTCTCCACCGAAGCGGCTTTTATTTCACCAATGAATCATTTAAGTATATTAAATAATTAATTTTTTTGTATCCATTCTTCTTCTTCTTTTTTTTTCAACGAACGGAAAATCGACATTTGGGCAATTGCAGCTGCCATTTCCCATTCATTTTGCGATTTACAAGTATTGCTGTTACATATTTCAGCTTGCAATTTGATTGCAAGTTTTGCTCGCAAAAATGTCTTAATTGTATTGAAAAATATGATAATACATTCGTAAAAGAAGCGAACAACACCGGCAATTTTGTATTTAATTTGTCCGACGAAACGAAAAGCGTCGTGATCAGAAAGTTTATAACGATTTGCGTAAAGCTGGCGAAGTAATTTGCAATTGTCCATTTGGAGCTGCTTTAAATTTGAATCTATCGCAAGATGGATGATAGGTGCTTTTTAGCCATGGAAATCTAAAACATATGCCAAAATATTACCATATATAATCCGTATCTTACGAAATTAAACCGTATGGAAAAAATATATATCAAAATATATAATTATATATATATATATATTATATATGACTAAAATAAATTTAAGAATATATTTCA
This sequence comes from Gryon sp. ZL-2020, assembly GCA_022817425.1. Lineage (NCBI taxonomy): Eukaryota > Metazoa > Arthropoda > Insecta > Hymenoptera > Scelionidae > Gryon > Gryon sp. ZL-2020. The sequence goes on along the minus strand of JABFPJ010000586.1, from coordinate 31,483 downwards.
TATATATTTGTTCATATGCAAATATATTTCAGAAATATATTTTAAATGTATATTAAATATATATTTATTTATGTATTATATATAATTAAAATATATTTGAAATATATATATATTATATATTTGGTAATTTAATCTTAATTTAGACATTTAAGCACAATAGGCATATATTAGACGGTTTCTGAAGATCTGTAATAGTGAATGAAATGTTGACACTGATTGTACATTGAAACGTATATATCCCCCAAGTCAGACAGTTAAACTAATAATAATGCATATTATTGAATGAATAATTTGCCGATAAAACAACAATTTGAACTGGAAAAATAATTGATCGTAAAAACTCGAATTGAATTATCTCAAGTTGGGTTAACTTAAATTGTGTTCATTTTTCACAATTTTTTTTTCTTTCTTTCACAATCGCCATTTTACACGACTCGGTGCATGTAATATTAACATTAAATCAATACCGACTGAGCGTTAATATATATTTGATATAAGGTTGATTTAACATTAATTGTATTAATCAACTGCACATGAATAATCATCAATAAGGATAATTACAAATTAAATAAGTAAATTGTAATTTTCACGTAAATGTGATATTCAAATGCAGTTGCTTTGATGTTATAAACTTTTTCGAAATATTATTGATAGAAAAAAAAGGTACTGCTGCTGCTGAATCAACGAAAACTCGATTGATTACGAGAAATCAACTTGTCAAATCAATTGTTTTGTCGAATCAATAAAATTCGTTTAATTTTTTCGTCCATTTTTTGTGCTATTTTTTTGATGAACTTGCATTGTCAATATTTGCAAATAATTCACTTACAAAGTTAAACATTTTTTTTTAAATTGTTTCTTATGACATACTGTCTTATTATTGACTTCCTACCAAAACGAAAAATATATTTCGAATATATTGTGAACTTTATATTCTTCAAATTAAATATATTCAGCTTTATATATTTCGAATTTGCTATTCTTAATATATTCACAACATATTTATAATATAATCCAATATATTATAAATATAAACATAATATAATACTATAATATAATATATAATATAATACTAATATAAAAAATATATAAAATGTTCCAAATTTAAGCTCTTATTATTTTATATTAAAAATATATTAAAAATATCTTAAGAATGTATTCAAAATATCCCTCACGATGGAAACTATATTTTAAAAATAAATGCGAAAATATATATTTCAAATATATTTTTAAAGAAATATATTTAAATATGTTAAAAATTATCCATCTGTTTGCCGAAAGTATATTTTATTTATTTTAGATATATTTGTGTTTATATGTTGAAATATATTAAGAATATATTCACAGCATATGCGCAATATATTTCATATTTTGCTATCATTTTTTGATTAATTAACAGAAAAATTATTACAAAAAATATCTCACTTTTATTTTATTTTTCTTTGTTATAACTTTTCTAGTATTTTTCACTTCATGACAGTACTTATCCGCAGTCTTGGCTACTTGAAAATCACTCAACCAAAAATTATTATTAATTTTACAACTCAAGACAAAATAAAGTTTAGGTCGAAGAAAGGAAATTGTTTACATTTTAAAGATATTAGAAAGGTATACTGTAAGCGGAATGTATAAAAAATACGAAGTCAATTCGTTGTAACGGAAATAGCACAAGTGCCAAGTAAACGGATTTGCGAGGAATTCAATAACCATCAACGACATTCTAACACTTACACTTTGTTTGCAAAACTGTGTCACGTGACTTAGACTCGCAACGTTTTCCGCATAATGCAAATTTGACATCATTTTTGGGACCATTTTGTTTTGCATAAAATTAAATATTTATCTTTGTAATTTAACTTTATTTAATCAACGCATATTTTTTTTTTATTTTTTCATGATATTCTGGAAAATTGTTATAACAATTAATATTAGGAAAATGTTATTAACAATTTATATCGTCTAATTAATGTATTTATTCATTGTTGGAAAGAAAGACTTAATATCTAAATTATGTTGAAAATTTCATACTGAATATTGAAAGAAAAAACGCACAAATGCCTTTGCATCGTCAGAAAGCTATTCTCTATAATATGATCTCATTCAAATTACGTAATGCAGAATACATAATAGTATTATAAATCTTTACAAACATAATACTTTTTTACAATATGTATTGTGATATCGGAAAATAATTTATATTATTATTACATAAGTAATGTTAATAGAAATAAAAAATAATATATTATTTTATTTTGTAAAAAAATATTTTATAAGATTTTTGATTTTATGATTTTTTTTTCATTTTCATTAAAAGAGATTATTGATTACAAGCCTTAATAAACTGTACAAATAAATTTTTATACGAATACATTTTAAATGTTATAAAATTGTTAAAAAATGATTACAAGACATTAATACACGGTGACAATGAATCAAGAATTAAATAAAAAATCTTGTAAATGTTTTTTTTTTAATTCTTGAACTGCAATTATAATAATACGATTATTTCAAAGAATAAAAAAATGATAACAAAACTTGAAATGATGAATGCAATCGAGTTCATTATTACAAGATAATTGTGTGCGTACTTCTAACTATATCGTTCGAATTGGCAAATAATTAAATATTTAATGAATTCATTTCAAGCCCAATAATAAAGCAATCTAATTAAGTTTGTATTCATTAATATATTCTAATATGACATTCTTTGCTACACTTCAAGAACCAATTGATAATCGTGTACATGAATTTCTTAATTAACTACATTTTAATTTATTATTATTAAATTCATGCGATATTGAGGGAATTAAGATTATGATTTCTAGTAGATATACAATATTTTTTATTAGTAATTAGAATTATGCAAAAAATTGGTTTTCATATCAGAAATATATAGATATGAAAATATATATTGCAAATATTATATATAACATAAATATATAGTACAAAAATAATATAATAATGAAAATGAAAAAAATATATATTAATTTTCACGTCTTTATCATATATTATACTTATCAAAAAATGGATAAAATATTTTTCGCAGATACACACGTATTTACAACACATTCATATGAAATCAAACTGCAATATAAATGCCAACATTTTGCATTGTCGGCAAACACACTTATTATTCAATTATAATCGAATTCATTCAGCTGTCAAAGTTTGTTCACTCTCGAATTACTATACAGTTATTCCTAAGAGATTAGTGGGTTCATTTTTTTTTGTTCAGCCCTGCAAACTAAGTTGATTCAGCAAATTGCAAAAGCACAAATGCTAGTTTAATCCATATCGCCATTATCTATGTAAACAAGCAAACAGAAATGACAAATATTCGATTCTAAAAGCGCTTTCTTTCATCCCATTTTTTGTTATAACAACAAAACTAGCAAAACAATACAAAAAATGGAACGAAAGAAAGCCGAAAAATAATAATAAAAAAAAAGAAAGAAAATGGGGAATGAAAAATAGTATAAAAGCAATATCATTTGAACGCAAAAATTTAATTAGAACACGTCGTTAAAACATAATTAAAAGATAAGTCTGCCTGGTGCGGTGCACCCAATTAAAAGTTGTATTTTATTCGCGACACGCAAAACGTTCTTCATATTATGCGCAATATGAAGAGCGCGCGTCCTCGACCAGTTGCATATTTGCACTTAAGTAATGCGAATAAAGGACGATAATACGTTTGATGGTGACAAACTCTGCATCCGTAATGGCACTGCTGAGTGAAAGGTGAAACACCCATACGAGCGTATACCAAACCAACAACCACACACCAATGCATTCTACTTCCCGACAGCAGAAGAAGAAGCCTTTAACGTTTCACAGCTCCGCATGCAATAGGATGCTCCTGCCATATATATATATATATATGTAAGAGCCCCAACAATATTCTATGTTTGCGCTAATGCAAAGTGCAAGCGTGCACCACTTCTCTCTCTCCCTTTCTCTTTCTATCTATCGTTCTCTTTCTCTCTCTGTTATTGTACGTTTTGCTCGACATTTCTTCTCCTCCACGTACAAGACAGAGAAATGCGACAGTCGGTTGCAAGAGATGATCACAAAATTTGAAGATGTCTTTGAACGAAAAAAAATGTTTGCCAATTTATGCTTCTTTTGCTTTGGAATCTACGCATTTCTGGGGTTTAGATAGACTCGTATAAAATAACTCAAAATAACTTGAGACAGAAAAGTTTAATTTTTTGTTTATTTTAGAGCAATATTGTTAAAATATTTGAAAAGTGAAGTTATGTCATTTTTTTAATTCACCATTATTTTTTCTTTGGATTCTACGAGTTCTTTTACGGAGAGATTCTACGGATTTAGATAGATTCATATAAAATATCTTAAAATAACTTCCACCTAAAAGTTTAACTTTTTGCTTATTTTGAAGCAATTGTTAATATTTTTGAAAAGTGAGGTTATGTCGCTTAAATTTACTCTTCTTTTGCTTCTAATCTGCGAGTTTTTTCGGTTTGGGTAGGCTTAGATAAATTAATTAATAACACAAAAACCATTTTTTTTTTTTTTTTTTTTTTTTTTTTCAAAAAATTATCAAAATATTTAAAAAGTGAGGTTATGTATATCAAATTTTGCACTTTATTGATTGATATTCTGTTCATTTCAAAACGAACAGAAGTTTTTTTTTTTGACATTTTTTCAGTATTTTCTTTTTCCATTTCTTTGAAAGCAGAATAAAATAAAATAAATACATCTTGAGGTTAGTCTAACCTCGCTTTTTATTTTGCGAAAATAAGACAAAATAACTAATAAAATTTTACATATGTTACCCATTATTTTACATAATTTAATAGTTGTTGCAACGTAATACGAAAATGGATAGGACATCGTAACTGATAAACAAGAAAAAAAAGTGGTGATAATATTTCTGATCTCATCCCGGTGAAAGTATTGTGACGGTTGATGATAGATAGAAAGATGAAAATGTTATTGGATTGACAAATACATTAATAACACGTTTTTCGATGCATTATGAATTACTTCACAAATTCATCTTAATTTATCAAAACATTTTTTACGCTCTTGACAGCTTTGTTTAAACCAGCTTCTGCATACAGATATAATATATTTTATCTAAATGGCAAATGCACAAAATACTTATTAATACGTAATGTCAATAACAGACATATTTTCTTATTTTCATATTCAACATTTTTTATTCAAAGTTTTTGCCATTTTTAAAAATGTTTTTATCTGCTTAGTAAGCTGCTTTTTATTTTTAATATATTAAATTTTGCAAATACATTTTTTGAAGATTATAATTTTGATATAATATTAAAATGTTGCTGCTATATTTAATATGAACATATTCAGAAAATGCAAACTCTTTTGATATAATTTTTCGGAATTTATAAATGTGTAAAGTTTATTTATAATTTTGGCATGACAAATAAAATAAATGAATTCGTTTATTTTTTACATTAAAACAATAAATATTTGACATATTGAACTGATCAGTATTTGAATAATAATTTTTTATCAATATAATATAATTATTAATACATATTATTTTAAAAAAGAAATAAGTAAAGATTTATTCGGTATTAAACAATTAAATTAATTTCATTAGAATGTTATACAAATTAACACGAATCACTAAAAGCTCAAGATTTATATTTTATATTCATTGCATATTTTAATTTTATTATTAAACGATACATTGGAACTGAAGTAATAATTAAATTAACATAATGAAATAATTTATATTCCATGCATGTAATTACAAATACATTAATATACAAATAATATTAATATTGTAACTTGCTAAAAGTATACATTTATAACAGAAACGTCATTTCTTCGACAGTCAAATATAAATATTCAATTCCAGAAGCTGCGATCCGCTTTGACGTTTTATTATTTTTTCACGTTCTTCGTATTTTTTTAATAAAAATGCAACATATGTTTGAACATGCAAAAATTATTTACAAGAAATATATTTATAATATATATTAATATATAATTAATTATTTAATATAAATTATATTTTCAGACTTGCGCAGCGGAGCGAAAGTTGGAACAAACACGCATCGAGTACCGAAAGAGAAGCTTTCGGTACGAGAGCGCTGAAAAACGTCGTATCGACCTTTTCTATTTATTTTTTATTAATATATAAAAAAAAGTATTCTCGACTTAGAATGGCTTTGGCAAATCGCATTGCAAATTCTTTGAAATCTACATGGCCAAGTTGGAGCTACTATGCATAACATTTTGATCAGAAAATGTAACTTTCAAATGGAATACACCTTTTATTGTTTTATTTAGTATTATTTTACAAACGTAAAATATTTAGCTTCTATAAAAGAATTTTGCATGATTCAATATTTTAGATAATAAACGTCGCAGTCTCGTTTATATCGTTAATTTTAATCTGAACTTAATAATATATTATTTGGATGAAAAATAAGAGCAAAGACGATGAATAATAAAAACATTTATCGTCATACGCTGATTAAGTTTTTATTTTTAGTGGAACAAAGTATAAAAAATGGTTCAATTTCTATGATAGTTATAAGCGCGGGTTATTTTTATTTGTTATCAAAAGTCTTCATTGCATATAACAGATGCGTGGCATGTGAATTGTGAATAATGTAAATCACTATGTTTTATTCACGAAGATGAAAAACATTCAACGCCGTGAAAAGTACATCAGTCTGACAATTGATGTTACCACTAAAGGTAACTCTGAAAATTATCCACATAAAAATAAAAATTAACGCAATAATTAATTGTAAAAATTTTTTAATGTAGTTAGTTATATAATAGTTTATGTCACATAACCTTATTTTCATAATTGAGGGTATGTGACATAACCTCTTCAATTTTTCAGTTTTGTTAGTTAGAACTGATATAAGTTATGTAGTGTTATGTAATAACTCACATAACTTTTCTTTCAAAATTGAGGTTATGTAATATAACCTCTTAGATTTTTTAATTTTGTCAATTTCCTTAGTTAGAACGGACATAAAATACGTCGTGTTATGTAATAGGTTATGTAACATAACCTTACTTAAAAATTAAGGTTATTCGACATAACCTCCATTTAAGTAAAAATTAAGCTCGCAATAATTAATTACAAAAATGCGAATATTTCTTCATTTTATTTCCAGAATTACTTTATATTTAGTTTCAACGAAAATATCAAGTATTCTTTACCCTTCTTGCGTTAATTTCGTTACCTAAATTTTTAACATTTTTTTGTCGACGAGAAAAAGGTGTAATGTTAAGAATTTTGCAGAAAAGTGAAAATATTAGCATAAAAAGTTAATTCACAAAATTGTAAAGCATTCGATTAAAAAAAGGGAAAAAATGGGGTGTATTTATTGGCAAAACATTATGAAGAATCTGTCAATTAGATGAAACTGCACGTATAAAATATAGAACGAGCAAGTAACAATTTGAAGTGTAAAGAACAGTATGACTAACGAGCCACACCAACATAATTGAGAATGAAATTGACTCGTCGTTAGCTGTTCTCTTCACTTACTATTCTTCCGCGTTTCGTTTTTACGTAAGGAATAATAATGAATGGTTATTCCTATCATAATAATCAAAATTGATACAGCAAAATTGTATGACATTTCCAAGATATGAAATTTAACAATTTAACTTTTTTCATTTATTTTATTACATAAACAAATTTTTTTCTTTTCAGTTAAAAACTCAAAATTTCTTTAAAAAATATAAATTCAATTAAAGTTTTTGTTTGTCGTTTGGTGAGTTGATTATTTATATCTCACTTTAATTGTTAATTTATGCGAATTGTGTAAGAACGTTAGAATATAATTCTTTGTGTCTTGCACATTAAACTAAATCATGATTAAATGTGTATTCTAAAGAGACTGACATTTCTTAGGGATTACAATTCTCTGTAGAGCAGAAGTAAGAAGTGGCTAAGAAAAAGAACTTCGTTATGCAAATAAAATATATTCATTTACACGAGTACGCGATGATTATGGAAATTCTTCCTATCCAACTTTATTATTTATATATAACAAAAAACATATTTCATTTTATTATCAAACGAACAATTTATTATTTTTTATTTATTATTATTATTTTGTTTTATTAAATTAAATAAATATTTTATTATTAATTAATATAGTTTACATAATAAGAAAACTGAATGATTACAATTGAAAAATATAACATTTTTATATACAATAATTTTTTAATTATTCAAATAACTCGAGTTTTAACACAATAATAGGTTATGTTCAATATTAATTGCAATCAATTCACGGAAGACATAACTGACATGATACATTTAACTTTCGTACAAAAATGCAAATTTTTTTTTGAAATTTGAATAATGAATTTAAAGAAAAAAAAGTTTCCCTTCATCTTTATGACGATCTGGACTTTTATATCAAAATCAATTTAGCCATAAATTAAATTTTTACATGAAAATCGGTAATAAAACTTTTTTTTTTCATTGAGCAGCAAAAGTGTAATGAGATATAACATTAGATCGATTGGATTAATTTAAGATTGCAAAATCATATTGCGCATACATCGCAAAAAGTTGGATAACATGTAATCCTGTCCCCTGTGTTTTAATAATGCTGGATGAAACGTAATTGAACAGAAAATGAATATTCCGGTAAAATAATTTAATTCACGATGAATAAAGACGCGGGGGCCTGTTGTACGGGCATAAAGGATACTCCAGCGAATATAATTAAATATTGTGCTTGTCCGAGCAAGGTCCAATCACGTTGAACTAGGTCTGAACATTAGACTCCAACATTCTCCGGGGATCACTGGAAAACGACCAAACAGTACGAATCCAGTTATCTCTGGTATTGTCCATGCATCTACCGACCATTATAATAATCGTATCCGTAGATGCTTGTCATTATAACACTGCGAGTTATAACGACCAGACACGAGGTGTGCGAGAAAACCAGCTCCGATAGATCCATTCCCATGGGCTATACATATATATTTTTTCTGTTAAGGTGCTATAACACTTTGAGTCGACATAAGTTATGTCCAGTTATGTAATAGGTTATGTGATATAACCTTCATTCAAAGATTGACGTTATGTGACATAACCTTTTACATTTTGGTAGTTAGTCATAAGTTATGTCGAGTTGTGTAATAGGTTATGTGACCTTAATTTAAAAATTGAGGTTATGTGACATAACTTCCTACATTTTTTACTTTTGTTAATATTGATAGTTAGAAATAAGTTATGTCGAATTGTGTAATAGATTATGTACTATAATCTTAATGTAAACATTGAAGTTATGTGACATAACCTCTCACAATTTTTATTTGGTAGGAACTGTAAAAAGTAACATTATGATACGTAACCTCACTTTTTATTGAGATTATGTAAACATAATCTCAATTGTTAAAGATTCCTGCAGAAATGTTTTAAAATTATTTCCGACTAAAAATTCTATTAGCATTAAATAAATAAGCAATAAATAATATAAATTAATCTTTTTTCAAAAGTGTTCCGGAAATATTAAAAACAAAGTGAAATTATGTTTATTTAAATTTCATATTTTATTCATATTTTTTGAATTTGAATTTGAAATAAATTAAACATTGAACAATGGAAAATGTAACTAATAGGTCAGTTCACAAAATTCTCGAGAATTTAAATTAAACATAATTTTATTTAAACATATTAATATGCAACATAACAAAATACAAAGGCAAAAAGATAAATGGTTCATGAAATTGAACATGAAATTTGCGTGACAACAAAATCGTTACGAATTTCACTTGTAAAACACTATAATAAAGAAAGAAAAATTGTATGTGTCGCATGCAACGTAAGTTACAAGTCTGAATACCGAATACAGAATCCAACCCAGGTCTAATTGCGGAAATGAGTAATAACTTATTATTAAACGTATCATTATTAATAATACAAATAAATTATTTGTATTATTATTTTCTTTCAATGTCTGAATATAAATTAAAAATAAAGGGAAATGAACAATCGTTTTATTAGTTTTTACAATGTAAGAATATTTATTCCATCTTATTATATCTATATATAAATATATATTATATTATATCTTAACTTATTACAGCAATGTGAGTCTCTTTTTTACATATTTTTGAGACAACTGCCGTAGGTGTTGCGAATAATTTATGTTATATTGAAATTTAATTACATTTCAGTTTATCTTCTGATAATTATATACTTTTCTCTATTTTAATAAATAAATAATAGTTGGCGATAAAACAAGAAATGAAAACGACATTCGTAAATGTTCTTAATCTATAAACTTTTATTATTATTTTATATTAGATTCCATAATTATTCCAATTAAATAAATCATTGATAAGCGCGATAAGTTTTGATTTACATTACGTTGTTACATCTCGATGTAACAATTTGCGTTATTATAATAATTATTATTTATTGAAGTAATCGAAATTGATTCAGCAAACAAAAATGTTAATGTAAAACCTCATATTGGTTAATGTGCAAATAGATTAATAATTCCAATTGCATTAAGTTAATTTCGATGATTTTGGGTAATTACAAATCGAATTGCATCACAATATTAAGTTACAACAAAATTATAGCATTACGTGATATTCAGCAAGTTTTTATTTTTTTTTAGTTTTGACATTTTGTTAACTAAAATAGTCTTCAACTTTATTAAAACAAAAGAAAATATGAAAAAAACACATAAAACATGCAAGTTTTAGATTACAAAATAAGAATCTCAGAATTATATTTATTTATATTCACCAAAAATAATGCAATTTCAAATTACCAATAATAACAGTATTCACGTGAAAACTAATCAAAATTGCACATTAACCCAAATACTTAAGTCTACATTTAGATATTATCTCAAATATAACAATACAAACGCTCAATAATCATATATTAAAGTTATTACAAATTGTAATAATATGTAATCTTAAAATTGTTTCGTAATATTGATTGCATTGATCACAGCATAATTAGCTGTCATCTTTATTTTGCAAAATATAAATGACAGCCAATTTTTTGTCACCCTTCTTTTTTAATATTCGAGTGGAAAATTGGATTATACACTTGGTTCGTAATTATGTCATTTATAATGAGCCAATATCATTTATAATTGAATTAAGCTCATTAATGTTTGAACAAAAATGTTATAAATCATTTAACTAATTAATACGAAAATTCGATTGTCTAATTAGTCGTAAATAAAGCTTGCCAACATACTATTAATGTTGATTTTTATGCAATGTCGTCACAACGTTTATTATTCAAGCATGATTAATTGTCGTGGTATATGGAGCACCATATACAGGTGGTTGCGAGTTATGAACCTGCAGCTTGTGAAATTCCCTTAGGGAAAAGGCATGGGCCGAAATGCTGACGAGAGACCGACATCCAAAACTTGCTTCAATTCTGTTTGATACTACGTTTCTCTCAGTTTGATAGTCGCGCGTGTGTGTACTCACGTGAATAAATTTCGTCAACGCGGGTGAGTGAGAGATGAAGAGGGGGGGGGGAGAAACGGGGAGAGGCAAGTGTCCACATGTGTTTGTATAATTTATTCCGATGACCTATGTGCGCGCGTTATGTTGCGACTAAAATTAACGGCTTCTGTTTACCGCGAATAAATTGGTATAATTATCAGTGCGGATGAATGAATTGTACTTGTGGTTTGCGCCGATTTTGTCATTACAACAAACGGGTTATTAAGATTTTTTTGTGACATTCGAAAATTTTCGAAAATATGTTCACGGGAGGTACGATCTTAGACAAGGTTAATGTAAACATTTCGTTAAAACAAAAACAAAAACAAACGAGAATTGAAAAGTAAACAAAATGAAAATAATTAGTTGTTTACATTGCTAATAACGTGAAAAACAAAAACAAAACAAAGTCACATGACCTTGCTTACATCATTGCATATTTTACTCTGTAATGTAATGTTTTGATTATTTCACAGAGCAAATATTACTAGTTTAGCAATGTAAACAAAGCGAGAATTAAATAAAATTATGTAATCAAAATAAATTCAAAAAAGATAAGTAATCAATGCAACGTAAACAAAATAAAGTAAACAATGCAATGTGAATAAAGTAAAGTAAATAAAAGACAAAAAAAATAAAAAAAAAGAATTAAAACAAAATAAAATAAACAAATATTGCATTAATATTATTTCAAGTTATTTTTCTTAATTTTCGTGTTTACAAAATCTATATCCCGTGTTCAATTTGTACTGAGTAGCTCAAACAATATTTCATTAATCTTCAACTTGACTTAAATTAAATTGAAATTAATTTATAACTCTATTTATAACTTTCTATTTCTTATTTGTATTTCGAAGATGTTATTTCAGTTCATAAGTTACGCTATTATCACACTGATTTCATTTTACACAGTTTGTTAATGTTATACACTATAGAAGAACAGATTACAAAGTATGTAAAAGCATTAAAGTTTAATATTTGACACTGTGTTTTAAATATAAACTTATGAAACAAATATTATACAAATAATTTGTTCAAAAGTAGCGATATTATTATTGTAATCATTTCGAAAAATTTACGACACGATAAAATTCAAAAGATTTATTACGTTAAAATAATCATAAAATACCAACTGTTATCGTATTTGACCTATATCAGAGACAGAGAAGGAGAATTCATATAACTTTTGCTGAACGATGAAGCACATTAAAGAATTTTCAAATTTATACACATTGCAAATTCAAATTTACATCACCACATGCTTTTATTATTTTTTTTTACTTTTTGTCGTATAATAGTGTTATACTGTTTTCACGTTTCCTATCCTACATTTACTAACATAGTTGGAGAATAGTAGAATCCTGTATCAATTTAAAAGCAATCACGTTGGTTCATGTATATTAGGGATGCCGTGCATGTTATCTCTACTTCTTCTATTTCACTTTTAAACTTTAATCTACGCAAACTTGTTTCTTTTGAAATTCAAACTTATTTTCATGAACGAAAAATGTACGATCATTATAAACTAATCAAATATTATACAAAGATAATTTTCTTTAATACAAATTTGAATTAAATCAATTATGGATAAGACATTTTGCAATTCCTTCTGAATTCTAAGTGGAATTTGATTCAATTTCATACTGAAGAATTGTTTTCTTTTTCACGGCTTACTTAAAAGAAATTTCGAACTTTGATCATTTTTCTACTCAAATAAACGTTCTTATTCTTAAAGTTCATTTTTTTAGTGTTGAAGTTTGTTGGAGAAAAGAGAGTAACTTCTGATTTTAAAGACGTAAAATGTTTACACATAATCAAAAAGAAAGTCAAACAGTTGCTGAGTATATTAATGCGAATATGTTAAATTAAATGGAAATAATATAAATTAATATATGGGAATTATTATATCATTAATATATCCAGAAAAATTGATAGTTAAAGTTACTATCTAGTTTAGTAAAATTAACAATAAAAACAATCATCTTTGATAGGTTTACTTTGACCATTATTTATTTTGTTTTGTTTACACTTAATTGTTTACATAACTTTGTTTACTTTGTTTTCTTTTGTTTACATTGTATTTTATACACATTTTGTTTTTTTTTTTTATTTTATACACGTTTTGTTTACATTTCTTTGTTTGTTTACTTTGCTTTGTTTTGTTTACATGGCTTTGTTTTGTTTACATTGTATTGTTTTCATTATTTTGTTTACTTTATTCTGTTTTGTTTACATTGTATTATTGTCTACACTACTTTTTTTACTTTAATCTGTTTTTTTATTTGATACTTTATTCACTTTCCTTTGTTTACATTATTTTTTTTCATTTCATTTTTTACTTTGTTTACTTAATTTTGCAATGATTTGAACTGTCTTTCTAAATGTATAATAAAACAGTCTCATATGAATATTGTAATCAAGCAAAAAAAGCTCGGGTTTTTTTGTTCTTTTGGAATCAGTTGAAAATTTATTGAACGAGAGTTAGGCGGACAAACGAATTTAAAGCCGTTCATTTGAAATGTATGTCAGTTTTAAACATTTTGATCTGCTACACCATTTGATCCATTTGAAAATGGCTCTCGTGGTATCGGCGAGTCGCACCTTACCAAGTGCATGTTCATGAATATTCATGAGTTTGCACTTGTTAAGCGTGTGGTAGTTAGTCCATAGTTCTCTTGCAAATCTGCGGATTTTGGCAGTACACTTCCTGCCAGATGTTATACGAGGTGCCACATACTTAATACGACACAAGCCGTCTAATAATTGTGAAGCTTTTGCCTACACTCGTTAACTATTCCCTCTTATTATCTTCTCAAAGGTATCTTTCGTTTTTTTCCCTCCAACTATTCAACTTTCAACTTCGTAAGATAAATAAAATTGTATTTAATTCGCAAATTAAATAAATTAAATAAATTTTTTTTGGAATATTACATTTTGAGATTATTTTAAAACTTATAAAAAACAAAATTGTTTAGAGGGGCCACAAATATTATAAATATTCTAAAATTAAAAATTATGTTTTCTAATTAATATTGTTTTCAAAAAACAAAAAGTGCATTAACAAAAGTCTTAATTAAATAACAAAAACGAAATCTAAAATTCGTGTCACATTTTGAGTTAGATTTGAAGAAAAAATGAAAACAAGGATGCGTTTGACAATTTACTAGTTATATTTTGTTTGGCAAAAGAAGAAACAAGAAGGAAAAATAATTGGATAAACTCTTCGTTGCGTTTCGATCGTATTAGTCATAACGAATATGCTTTTGAATGCAGCAACAGATCTGATGTGTGTGACAACATCGTTGAATACTCATAATTCCACTGTGCCTCTACTCAACGAATATTTCACAACCTCTTTCAACGCAGAATAGCGATTTTGTTGGCATTATTGTGTTTGTGCGTACGAGAGGAGAATGACGACACAATTACAAACTTTTGCGCTTTTTCGTGCGAAGTTTTTTTTTAAACCCTTTACAAAAAAAGAGTACACAAAAACGAGAAGAACCGAAATACGCAAATCAAATTTTCGCTCGTTCGACACATTTCTGCTAGTATTTTATAGTCGATTTTTAGACTATTATTCACATAATGTTCTAATTAAAATCACGTACTAATCATGTTTTTTTTTTCATTTCGCCTTCCTCTGTTCTCGTCTTCGATTTATAAATGTCACGTCATTTTTGCTTTACAGACCTACGCGGCTTTTATATGTAGGTTTAATGTAGTTATATGATACGAAATACGCGCACGTAAATATACACGCTGAGTGTAAAAAATAGATGCTTTCAGCATCAAATTTAATGTAACGACCGGTGTCTATTTAATGAGCGAATAAGAGAATTTCATGAATTTGTACAATTTATTCCATTTTTTTGTTTTGGATATGCGATGTTGTTACATTTGGCCAGCGTTTTTCGTCGCGTAATTTGAGTTTAAGTGAATTAACGAAAATTCTTTACAATGGAATTTAATTTCATTATTTCATTAAATAATCTATACTTTGCGTTGAAATTTATCGAATGTGGAATTATTTTTAATATATTTGATAGGAACAATTTTTATTAATTTTATTTCACATATTTTACTTTATCGTTTTTTTATACATGTAGAAAGATTGTGTACATATCAAATTGATTATATAATAACAAAAATTTTTTACGATGCTTTGTTTACTTTGCATTGTTTATTTTTCATTATTTACTTTGCATTATTTATTTTGCATTGTTTACTTTTCTTTATTTACTTTGCTTACATTGTACTGTTGACCTTGCTTTATAACAATTTAAATGATAAAAAGGACTATCTGGATAGCCAATTTGACTAAATATTTTTCTGAGCAAATTAGAAAAAAATAATTTCAATGTATTATGTAAAAAAATATAATATAATCTAAAAATCAATATGAATATTTAAGATTATGAATAATAACCTTATTTGAGAAAGTGAGCAAGTATGAATACACGTACAGAATGATGGGAAAGCAATTGTTTGAAAACAGTAGATCAACATTGGTTTCTGTCAGGAAATCGCAATTTGTCATTGTGCTATAATTTTGACTAACGCATTCTAAGTAAGTAATACGGGAACACGCAATTACAGCAATCAGGTACATTAGTTACATTAATTAACCAAGTTGCTCTTTATGTATATACGTTCCAATAGCACAGCACAATACAGACGAATAAGCTCTGATAACAAAACATGACAATATTTGCTTAGATAACCGTATATAATTGATATAATGCGATATTGAAATTAATTGCCGAGTTCACTTAAAATAATTAAATTATCTTTCCATTTGCATACGTTATATTTGGTCTCTTTGATGACTCCCTAATAATAAATGACCAATCTATTTCTCGTTGAAAGCCAATGAAAAATAATGAAAAACATAGTTCAATGATTTTGGGAGAAAAAAAGATATCGTTAAATCAACAAAAATATTTTTAAATTAGTGCTTAGATAAAATATTAAATACAATTCAAAATTGATTTAAACAAATGTTCCAAATGAATTTAATTTCAAAATCATATTTTACGAATTCAATACATTTCCATTCTTCATCTCCTTTTTTCCATTTTTCTATTTTTAAAAATAATAACGCCACTTGAATTTGACACATTCTATTTGTAAATGCACCTTAAACATCTGCGCATGTGAAGTTAGAAATCCACAAATCCGCTAAATTCAAAATTGACTAATCAATCATTCAAATTTTTATACAAAAATGCATTAAAATGAAAAAAAAAAACAGAATCAGACTTGGTTTCTAATATTACTAAACCAACATCGTTCAAGGTTACATCAAAATCAAATAAGTCCATTGTATCATTTAATGATACTTTCCACAATGTAAAGAAATAAAACACGCATACACAATGAAGATCTATTATCGGTTCATGAAATCCGTTGATGAAATTAAACCGTTGGCAGGCGAATTATCGGGGATTTCTATCCAGAGACGGGGGAAGAGGGGGGGGGATTTGGATTCTAATTGCAATGTTGTAATCATGAAAGTGCATCAATGTTGGGAGTCGAGCAAAAGAAATAGATTCAATAAACGTCGGGTTTATGTTTGCCATAGGAAGTTTGCTCAATTTCGATGTCATATCCGTTGGATCAAATATCACGTGTGCATTTACAAGCTGCAAAGTATAATGCTTATGTCCATCTTGCGGCAGCAAACTTGTACAAGTATAGTTAGTTCTATCCTTAACCCGCGCCGTCTCTAACTTGTCAGATTTTGATGAGCCGTTAATTCATAAGTCAAACGTTCGTGCACGCAAGCATGTTAACCATTCCGACACGTAGAGACGTCACAGATTATCCATCTAAATCGCTGGCTTAAATTTTCATGCAACTCATGAGCCCCTATTTTGAAGCTCGCTCGTTGAAATATCACATTATACGTGCTCGTTACGTATCATCGATCACGAATGTATCTCTTGTTTACACGTTAAATCAACCAATCCGTCAATTTTCTTTGTAAATTTCATTTGCTCTTATATGCTTTTTTATCGTCTTTTTACTTATTTTATTACACATTTCGTGTTTTGGGTTAATGTCAAGTTATTAAATAAAACATGAAATTTGTATCCGATTTTCAATCTTTTCTTTCAAAACGATTTTGTTTATGATAGATTTTTAATCAAAAGTGAATTATCCTCAATTGAATATATTTATATCAGTTCGTTTACATTGCATTGCTTACTTTATTTTCTTTACCTTGTTTTGTTTACTTTCGTTTTGATTACTTTGTTTATATTATATTATTTACTTAATTTCTTTATTTTGTTTTGTTTACTTTTGTGTTGATTTCTTTATTTGCATTACTTTGTTTACTTTCTTTTGTAAATATCCAACTAATAAACAAAACATATTTTCATTTAGTAATAAATATTGTAAAAAACATTATTCAATAAACAAAACAACAAACATATTTTTACAGACATTAAGAAGTATATTATTTGAAAGATCGTTTAATCGAAAAAATTGATTTAAAAAAATAAACCCCGGTCTGACAGACCCGAAGTTACTTTGAAAATACAATACGTATTCAGTTAAGAGTTAAAACTGAATTACTAAAAAAAAGTTAGTTCAATATTAAAAAAAATGTGTGTTGAATGAGTATTGTACATTAGAATTTGAAAATTCAACTTGGGAAATGCAATATAGAAACAGATGAAGAACGATTTGTAAACTTTGTGATTCAAATGAAAAATTGTGTGCTTTAATTGAACAGTTTGCAAAACATGAAAACCATTTATTTATCAAGATTATAACATACTTTTGCAGCATTTTGTCTGTCATATTGTACATTCACGATATTTCAAATTTCAATTTCATTGATAATATTTTATTGTTTTCCCATAAATTCAATTTTGCAATTTTCCAAATCAAGTACAAATTCTTTTCTTGATTTGAATATTCGATTTGTTTATAAAGAAATGGGCGAAACAATAAAATAATAAAACTTTTAAAATGCAACTTGACGATAAACTTTTCAAAATATAAAGCGAAATTCTTGAACTGATTTTTGAAATTGCTTTTAATGTTGGTAGATTATATTAATGTTGCATATATAACAGTTTCATAAGCATAACAGAAACACAATGGAATCGAAATTTCTCTTTGATACTTGAAATGAATACACGTTAACAAACAAAGAAAACCATTATTTGTACGATACATTAAACATGATTGAATTTAATCAGTGTATAGAACGTACTACTTTGTAACCAAAAGTATTACAAAACAATTGGATTTTGTCAGATGTATATAACACTAACTAATACGAGTTCGATTTTTATTCTATTTTTGTCATAGATTTTTTTAGAAACGGGAATAAAAAATATAAAAAAACGCCAACAGACATTGGAACATGGACTGTATGAAATCTATATGCAACTTTTTCGTGCAAATCATCCTTTTAAAGATTTAAACTTTACACCACAAAAAAAAGGATGCAATTTTAACGTAATTACAAAATAGATTAACAAACAAAATAAGTTTTTATTTAATTATTTTTATATAATTCAAATATTTTATGTATCAAATATATAATATATATAATATAATATGTCAAATAGATTTATAAACAATTAAAAACATATTTCAAAAGTAAGGTTATATCTATTCAATCTTTATGTTCCATTGATTTACTAATAGAATCATTATTTGCGAAAAGTGAAAATAATTTGAAAAATCAATATATCAATAAAAACATTTTACTTCATATATAAATGCAAAATTTGTATAATTAAATCATTTAATTCTATCGGCGCTACTACTTTAATTAATAAAGAAATATCGTTTTGATCTAATTTGCACATCTCAATGTCGTTAATGGAATACACATTGAGAACAGCTTGAATGATGTTAACGCTATTTGGATTTCAATTTTGTGAATATATATGTTGTACACTGTTATATAAAACGGGTTAATTAACTTTATGAGAAGATAATATAATCTAACCTTTTATTTACCTGTTTCTAAGCGCATGTAAGTGCAATTTTCGTTCTAATAACTAAATAATCATCTCGAACAATGTTAAATGTATAAAATTGTTCAAATGCTTGGAATTTAACTTTTTTAAACATTTTTTTTGTTAAGTCATTATTATAATAGCGCTCGATTATTCACGAGCAATTATTACCACGAAAATGTCTGACATTTCCATACGCAGAGTTAATGAAGCTGATTTTGAAATATTTCTAATATTGACGCGAGTGAATTTAGCGGCTTTTATACTCAATCACTTTATTTTCGCTTTTTCATACCGCGCCAAAATAATTCATTTTCATTTCACATGCCGCTTAATTAACATTTCCAATTTTGTTTAAATCAAAATATTGTAGCCGCCATTTTTTCTATCGGCATTTTGATTTCTTCAAGTTTAAATTAGCTGCAAATTCCGACCAAACTTTCAACTCATTTCAACTTTAATTAAGAAATCTATTTCAATCTTACTCAAACTGTCGGCAAATTTTAATTGAAAAATGTATTATGTTTATAGCCATTTATATATAATAAACTTAATACGCCATGATTCTTTAACTGACAGGAACAAAGTTTTTTTTTCTTTTTTTTTTCTTCAGGGCAATCGCAAAAGAATATATAAGCTTTTTATCTGAAAATACGTATTTTGTAGCATTGAGACGCGGTGTGGAATTGGCAATGATTTTGCTTCTGGTTTTAGAGTCGAAATTTTGCGCGAGTGAATTCAGTGCATGTAAAGTACAATAGAGAATGTCACGTTCGTAAAACCGATAGCGTAGGGTCAAATATCAAGTCTTACAGCTGCTATCGAATGCAAATCCTACAAGATTTTCAACATTTCTGGTCACGAAATTGTTTGACTCCTTTTCTTTGAATTGCCTTTACGTAGTTATATTCAAATCACCTTTGTCATGAATGACTTCATGTGACTTATGTATATAAATGCTCTCAGAACTCATACAATCTAATTATTATACGCTTATTTCGTCATATATATATATTTCGTCATTTCAACAAAAAAATCCGCATTTTTTTCAGTCATAAAAGTTGATTTGTTCAGTTCAGTTTTTTTTATTAACTTACTTTATATATATATATATATATTATTTCGATTTAAATAGTCATCCTGAAGATTTTTCTACTTGATTTATTTGGTATATTACGAAAAAATATTAAAAATTATATTGTTTATATTTACCAATATTGATTATTAACAAATATTCTTTCATTAATATTACTATTTATATATACATATATATCTATATATATCATTTTTCCGTTCTTTAATGCAAAATATCTCCGAATTTAGGAAGACATAAATGAATACATTAAATAATTAAATTAAAATTAGTTTAAACTTACGATTCTATTTAGTAATGGAATAATATTAGCATTCTATATTTTCATAGCATTAAACTTTAAAGTTACGAAAATAAAAAATTTGTGTTAAACGTCGTTTACAATCTCAATTAACGGAAATATTGAATTATTAATTGATTGAATTTAATTTGAACCGGTAATGGTTTTATTTTCTACCGAAATAAGTAATTTTATAACATCAGTTTCAATGAAATTCTTCTTTATTTTTCATTTTAAACATATTCTTTTTCTTTTTTAAGATTAATTTGATTATTTTGCACCGCTACTTCTACCCGTAATTCGTGTAAAACGAATAAATACAATTGTTTTGAGAATATTCGTGATATAAGCTTATTAACGTATTAAAGCAGATTATTTGATACGTAATATGGTAATTGCAATGCTACTCAATACAACATGAAATCCCGAACAGCAAGCCCGAGCAGTGACAGAGAACATCATATGAACACAAAACGACGCGACTTCATTCTATCTGCAAAGGCGATAACTTTGTCTCTCGAGAATGTAACGCCGAACCACTTCTCTTATCAGCGCAACTATGCTCGATAAATTCAAAACTGCAAACATCATTTCCAAACCCAGTTGGATGCGCTCGTTAATTATTTGAATATAAACTAGAAAGTTGGATATTTATCAATGATAAAGTACGGATAAATGAAGAAGAATGGGCAACACCAAAAAAAAAAAAATAAAACGACGGATATTCAATTAAAATTCAGTTTAGTTTAATCGAGTGAAGACAAAATTTAAAAATTAAATTAAGTCAAATATATTGCGAATATATTAAAAATAAATATACAAAATAACAAAAAATATATATTAAATATATAAATACATATAATATATATATGCAATTTTAAACGTATTAAAAATATATTATAAATATATTCAGAATACTTTTCATTTAGCTATGGTCTTTTTGAATTACAACTTGCGCTTTCACAAACTTTTAGATAATACGAAACTGAATTAACTTGTAATCATTGTATCGAGTTTTGCCTTCTATATGTTTAATTCAAACTCAAAATGAAGTCACTTGAAAATATGGGTTTTCATGTATTTTGAGAATTTTGCTTGCGATTATTATCAGAAGCTCTTACTATTCAGTAGTCAAAGTCAATGTTCGGTGAAACTATTTTTAAATGAAGTTTCGAATTTGGTTATAAAAACAACGAAATTATTGTAATGAGAAAAGGTAAATAAAATTTATTATAGCATTTGGTATTTGAATTTTGAGTTTTGAAATTATATTAACAAATTTTATTCTTCAACAGAATTGAGAAAATTAAATAGGAACATTTTTTTAACAATGTCGCATCTTTTTGTCTGAAATTTGTTCGATTTCGGGAAAGTCCTAAACTATTATTCTCAGACGCTACATAATATCTAACGGGAGATAACAAAACTGTGTGTGACGTGATAATCACAACATCAAGTATTTGTGATAGGAATGCCACGAAATTGATTTCCTATTATTATTATTATTATTATTATTATTATTATGTATTTCCTAATATTATAATGGAAATCTTTGATGGCAGTTTGATATCAGCAATCATGATTATACCGTGTCTTAGGGTGATTACCTTCATTAAATGTTGGCAACTATAATTTAACTGGTTCATATTATAACGTAAATATAGGTAATATATTATGAAATATTTCAATACATTTTATTTTTCACTTTTTTCAAAATAGATCAAAACTACAAAAACTACTTTACTTAATTTGTTTATTTTGCTTTGTTTACATTGTTTTGTTTATATTTCATTGTTTACATTGCATTGTTTACTTTGCTTTATTTACTTTTCCGTGCTTACATTACATTATTTACCCATTTTCATTTACTTTCTTTGTTTATTTTGCTTTGATTACTTTATTTTGTTTACTTTACAATCATTCATTTTATTTTGTTTACATTTTATTGTTTACTTTGCATTTATTCATTTTACTTTGTTTACATTACATTGTTTACATTGCTTTCATTGCTTTAAATAAAATTAAATTAAGAAAATAAATATAAAACTTGAACGAATATTTGCATACTAATATGTAATAATAACAATTGTAATTGGTTGTTTAAAAATAAGGTAACATAAAAATGTACACCCAAAATGCCGCAGCTAACTGAATAAGTTAATCGTGGCAGATGTTTATGTCATAAAAGCTTAAGCATTTATCTTCTTAAATAAAGCAAAATTCTAACGAGAAATATACAGTAATATATATTATATGCATTATGAAGCATGTTATATAAAGTACCCACTCATAATTTCCATTTATGTTTTGTACACTTTTTACGAATTACAATTTTTGCCAAAATATTCGTATTTCATATTTTACCCACACAATTTTACACAGAATATTTGCCATATTTGAGACAATTTGAAATGTTTATAATTATATTTATTTATTATATTGCATTTATTTGAATAGGTAAAAAGTTATTACTCTTTTTTTCTTCTTTTTTTATAAACAACATTTCTTTGTGACTGCAACTTTGGTGTATTTGCAAAGTTGAATAAATTCGTATGAATTGATTGAAATTTCTATCGCTCCGCCGTCACATTTATCTGGCACTAACTTTATTCTCAAGTTGCATAATATATTTTTATCACAATCACGTTATTACAATAAATTCAACGAAAATGAACTTCTAATTTCAGACTCAAATAAACTTAACTTTACATTATAAATGCACAAACTTTTTTATCTTTAATTTTACGCAAATAAAATAAATATTCACATCAAAGTCAATCTCGAACTTTTTTTCTATTGAAATCCAATATAACATTGTTTGATATGTATGACAATTTTATAACGATATATAAAAATAAACTTCTTTTGTTTAATATTAAAAAAAATTATATGAACAATTACGCGATTATTTTATTTAATTATATTTATTATTACAACAAAATTCAGACATCATTGACTGACATTTGAAAGTAGATTTCGTACTGAATACTCGGGGTATTGATTAACTTTAACCAATAGAGCTTATAATACGATTATGCCAAACGGAAACGGCACGTCAAACTCAAAGTAAACTGTTATGTTACCTTTAAAATTTATGTTCGCAAGTTATCTAACATGAGTTTTGAGAAACGACATATCCTTATTTAGACGTTTTTAAATATATATAGTCAGATCGACGTTTCAATCATTTTCTGTTACATATTCTTGTCATGCTAAATAAATTGAATATTTTATTTCAATTGAAGTAAAAGGTTACTAAAGTAATCATCTAAAATGTCAATCGAATTATCTAAGACTGACAAGATAAATTAAATATCATTTGGGCTTACAACAACTGAATCAATAATTCATTTGGACAAACTTGTGTACGAGAAAAATGCATAAATAGTTGATTTTACTATGTAGATAGTATGTTTAACTCTTCATTTTTTCCGTGTGGATGTTAATTGAATCATTTGATGAAAGATATGCAAAATTAATGTGACTCGATTTTTAAATCGATTTTGACTCAAATCGGGATTATTATAGTGATTTACATGATAATATCCATGATGACATCCATGAGATATCCAGAAGACATCCATAGTGTCATTTATTATGATTTCTGTGGTAACGTTCAGGATGTCATTCATATTGATATACGTGGTGACATTCATGAGATATCCGTGAGAAATCCATGACAACTTCCATGGTGACATCCATGAGACATCCATGATGATATCCATAATGACATCCATGAGACATCCATGAAACATTCATAAGACATCCATTGTAACATCCAAGATATAATACCTACAAATAACTGGGTAATTTCTAACCTAAAAATCGACTTAAACTTCAGTCACAAGAAAAAATTGCATCTTTGAAGAAAGTCTTTGTTATTTCTAAAACGAAGTTTCTTAGTTTCTTGTTTGGTAGATAATCTTTGTCTTGCATTTGTATTTTCTTGCGTATATACAATGGTACAGTGCTTTCTGGCGATCGTCATCCAAATTAGTCAGTTCTTCGTTCCCACCGTCGACAAACGAAACTAAGGAACCTCGTCAATTAAACTATACATAAGACAAATAAATGAATTTACACACATAAATGCATGTTTACAATGTTTCATCGTAAATTACGCTAATTTACATGTGTAACTTCAAACTATAAAATACTTTATATTTTCATATAAAATATATATATATAATTTAATTTTTTTTGTTTTTTGCTTAAATAAAAAAAAATTGTTAAAAAAGTTTGAAAATACAAATTGGAAGAATCTTATTTAAGTAGCATTTTATATAAAATTGACAATCGTAAAATTGCAGTTACATATGTTTACACTGAAATTTGGCATCGATTGATATTTGGTGAAACCAAAAGCAGTCGCGCTATTATACAATTTGAATGTAACTTTCCAACTCAAAGTAGTTTTCAGTTTACGTTTCAATTTTTTACAAATTTAAACTCTGACGAGAAAGTTGCGTTTAGAAGATGTAAAAGTTATTTTGGAGCAAAGTAATGTTTTAAACTTCTTCTTGTGTTCCTTAGCTCTGTACGGAAATAAAAATAGGTTTCCATTAAGATGTCACCGTGATAACTTGTTTATTGAAATCACACTTTCAGAAGCGTTGAAATTACACAAAAATTAAATATGAATTGCATTAATAATGCAAGCATTCAACGTGTTTACTACACTCAGAAAAATTGAAATCACAAACATAATTATTTTTCTTACATATATAATACATATATAACTTATATATAAATTGTGAGTGAGGATCCTGTGCATTTTTTCTCAATGCAGTTAGAAAATCAAAATAGCATTAAGGTCATTATATGATTTACTTTCGCAGCAACCATTTTTTTTGTTGTCATTGGGATTTAGGAAAAGCGCGCGAAGGAGATTAATGCTCGATCAGATATCGCGATGGAATAAAAATGGCCGGACAGAAAAGGTCAAAAGCCTTATGGAAAGCTGACACCTTAAATCGTTCTATGATTGCGCGTTACTTGACAAGAAGAAATAAAGTTGGAAGCGCGATCAATAAGTACAAACGAAATGGCTTATGTTGATAAAAGACAGTTATCGGGTTTGCGAGAGGACGTTCCAAGAGTCATTTACACTTGGTGCAAAAACGACCAAGAAAAATGACTCGCAATTGTATAATCAAGTGTTGGAGAGAAAAAGAAAGAGGAGTTTGCCACCGAATGTGCTAATCAAAGCGGATCGATTATTGGATCGATTATTGGATCGTAAAGAAAAGCAAGACTCGTTAAAGACACTCTCTTGATATTTATATATTTTTTATTTCCTTCCAATTGCACCTTTTATTTCACGTAATTTATGCTTTCATTTTTAAGGGTTTACTTCAAACGCTTAAATTATTCGCTGGACATCCCGAGGATCTCATTAAGTGCACTGACGATCTCAATGTAAGTATTTAACATTTTTTTTTTCAACATTTATATATAATATATACAAAATTAACTGTTAGATTTATGTGCCATTTTTTTATTCAGGAATATAAAACAAAATGAATTATTTGTTCAGATAATGTGTAAAACATATAAACTTGTTTAATGTTGAGTTAAATCATTTTCAGAAGCAACAACAAGAAATTACTAAACAGAGTCAAAGGTGTAATTAAGTTTGAATAGTTTATAAGCAAAACTAGTGACTTATATGTGAAATAACAGTGTGTCATGCGAAAGCTTTAACTTTGCCGTATCGTTTTTCAACAACTTTTTTTATTCTCGTAAAATTGCCCGAGATAATGAAAGCTGATATTTTTTTCGCTGATATCTTTTATAGAGAGACAAAAAGTAATCTCGCACTAATGAAAAATGAGCTAACAACTTTTATTGAGAATAAATACGTACATTTAATTGATACTATGAAACATATTAAAGATTCAACAAAACATTAATATTTTATATTTCATCACACAAATTTATTCTACAAATGTGCAAAGTAAAAATCGATATTTAATTTGAACAATTGTACACTCTTAAAAAATTTTAATATTTGCTATATATATAACATATATACATTAATATAATATATAGCAAATATAATAATAAAAATTTCTAAAAATTGTGTATTATACATTTTTGTTGTCTTGGACCAAGAAAAGTTAATTTTCAACTCCATCTATGAATAACTAAAAGTGCGACGCCATCTGTAATCTTATTGTGTACTAAAATTGCGTAATTTTTACTGTAAGATTTTTATTTATTTTATTTTTCTTGATCCAAGATGTTATTTTTTTAATTAAATGTTAAGAATGATTTTGTTTTGATCCAAAACATTTTGTCTTATGTCAAAGAGATTGTAGTTTTAAGAGTGTAGCTGTTTGCAGAAATTTCGAGGTTAACATCGGCAAAAGGGAAATAGCAAAAAAGTGGAGTTCTCAATCTTACAACGCTGTTGAAATATAAATCCAGGTAGCATGCCAAACATATTCTGTGTACAAAACTCGCACATCCATGCATTCATAATCACGTATCATACGTAGACAAGAATCGTCAATCATCAACAACTTCTCGAGTAGATATATTTCTTTATCATCTAATCACTTTAAGCCGAAATATTATTGGAGTATATTGGAGTTTAGAATAGACATAACCTCACTTTTTTATATACATTTTATTTTTATTATTTATTACAGAATCTCGAATTATGAAAAATGAGGTTATGTTAACCTTACTTTTTATATAAATTTTACTTCATTTTCAAAAAAGTATGAAAAGTGGGGTTATGTGAACTTTGAATAGACATAACCTTACTTTTAAATGTATCAAAAGTTCAAAAAAAATTTTATAATAAAAAGTTGAAGTTATGTCTATTCCAGCAACTTCATACTCCATTTGTCAACTTTATTTTCAAAATAGGGTCCATTCCATTTTGGAACAAATTTGAAATAATTTTTTAATTACAAACATAAGTGATTGTGGGTGAAAAGCCGCAAAAAGATAAAATATGTGACTTATCAAAATCTGCATTATTTAATTCATTATCATATTCAGGCCACTGACTTTTCCGACAAAAATGATCGATTTAAACATTGAAATCTAATGACCTGATAGTGCAAAGTAAAACACGTATTATTTTCATTTATAAAATAATTATACAAAATAAGAATTTTGATTTTAAATGTAGCTAAATTTAAAATATGCACTGCAAGAAATACAAGTAATATAGAAATACAATTCAAATTGAATATTTTTCTTGCATAAACTTTGCTTTGAAAAATAATAGCAAAATTGTACAACTTAATTTGAGTACAATTGAGACTTTATTGAAACAGACTTAAGATGATTCTTCAGTATATCTCGCTGTTTCTCTCTTCCTCTAATGCATTTATCAATAACTCTATTCTTTTTGCACTTATAAAGCTGAAGAATCACCTTAAGCGACCACAGTTCATCCAACGTGACAGTAACTTAAATATTAACAACTTTAATTAATAATTCATAATTTCGTAATTTATATTCAAATCGCAAGTTTTCATTAAAAAAGTATTACAAAACTAGCAAACCGCTCGAGTTAAGTTTTCTAAATTTTTTATTTTCTAAACTTTTGCAAAATTTTTTTATTTTTTTTCAAAGATTTATAAATAAATAAAAAAAAACTTAAAAAGTGAGGTTATGTCTCTTCAAACATTACAATCTCATTCATAACCTCACTTATTATATTTCTATATATTTTATATTTTATATATTTTTTAAATTAACAGAATTAATGTTTTTCATAAATTCAAAAATGATAATTTCGGAAAAATGCACAGCAAAAAGATGAAAAAAAATCCGTACATAAATAAGAAAATTCAATCTCCATAATATGCAAAGTTTTTTATAAATAAATCGTTTAACTCCATCGACGTTTACTACCTTAATGACATTTTTTGCTCTTATGAATGCTTTATTAGAACAAAAGCGTTTTTTTATAAATAAAAAAGACACTGTTGAATACTAATAGATGTTATTGATCTTTAAAAAAAAATTGTGCATTATACATCAAAACACGCTAAGCCGTTTTCTAGATATCATTCTGCAGCTATATTGGAAAAGCTTGTCGATAGTGGGCGAGGTGAATTGTGCCTTTCGTTGAATTGGTACACAGTACGATAAACCACAACATTTACATGCCGTTACAATGACGGAGGTGATAAATGTCACATTCAGTTTTAATGTGCCAAACACACGAAGGCACACACAGGTAGACAGCAGCCGAAATTGAATTCGCATAATTTTGCAATATCGCGATACATTAAGCATCGCATAAATGCCAAACGTCTCTTAAATATTTCCAGCGCGTCACAAATTTATCGCGATTATAAGTCGCAAGTTTTTGCAACTCAATCCAAAGACAAACTTTTGCACGTAAAATAGTTCGTTAAATGTTAAGTTAATCGCAATCGATAGATATGTCACTTTTTTTTCGTTCTTGTTTTCTTTTGTGATAATATGAACTTAAGTGCCACAGTTTATGTCACTTTTATAGAAAATAAAATGCAACAAAATTACTTTAATTAATATTAACAAAATCTTATAAAAGTACAAAAATGATTTGATTTTTGAATGAACAAATTTGAAAGAACTATAAAATGAAGAAAATTAGAAATAAAATCGCTTTGTAAAAATGTTGAAAGAAACTTTTTCACAATCAAGTTTTACACAAAAAAATGCAAAACTTTTTTCAAACTGACTTATCCTTTTTTAAATATCAAAAATAAAATCTTCTTATTATTCGAAGAAGATTTTGTTTAATATACGTTTCAAAAAGGTGTTAAAAAAGTAGCGAATTTTATTACTAGAAAAAAAAGCTTTAAAGTACAGATTTGTGAAAAAGAGTTTAATGTTTCATGAAAAAGTATTGTTAACATAGCGTACAAAAAAAGTGTAAATCTGTGAACGAATTTATAGCTTGTAAAAAAAGAAAATATTAGTACTTATGTGTCGTGAACAAAAATGTAATACGAAAATGTCATACACATCGCAAAAAACATGATAAGAACATCAATATCCGGAATGCAATTTAACATGTTTCGTACATTTGTGATTACAATCGGTTTTAATTTTCACATAAACTTCATGAAACAACATCAATACCTACTATACTTTTGCCGTGATAAAACCAAATCTACATCATTTCAAGTTATAAAGTTTGAAACAAGAAAAATTAAAATCTTTGTTTTTTAATAATATTGAAAAAAATGTAGGAGATATATTTTGCAGGGATATCTAAGAAAACTTAAAATATATTGCGATTATATTTAACATATATTATATATTGTTATTATGTTATATTAATATATTCATAGTTTATGAAAGTATAATATTTTCATAATGAATTCTTATGAATTTATTATGAATATATCATAATTATATGAAAAATATATTTTCAATATATAATATATTTATATAATAATAATAATAATAGTAAAGCTAAATAAGTGAAGTTACAGCGATGAAATCTTGTTGGACAATTGAATTATCTGGGTAATGAGTTGAAAATGATCATTTATATAAATCGAATTGAATGCAATTCACTCAATGCATTAGTTTTGAAAGGTCCAACTATCCCTGCATAGGGTTAATTGTTGCGCCACACTTTAACTATCGTTATCCTTCAACGAAGCAGACCCAATGATTCAGCATCAATAAATCGAGGGATTTGGGAAGCCGCTGGAATAATGTCGAGGTCAATAACATGGATACCCGAGTGGATGTTGATCGCTTTTAGAAGCAATATTGTTTACAAACCCTAATGTACTCGATCACCCTGTAAATACAAGCGCAAATGAAATTTACACGACACAAACACACACATATGCTACACATCACAACAATTTAACTTCCCTTTTCATTTATTATATAAACCAAAGTAATTGTTCCACCAATAAATTCTTTAGATACTTGATCGAGATAAATGGATAACTTTGGATACATAATTTTGCTTTGTTTACCTTATTTTGATTATTTTGTTTCGTTTACATTGCTTTGTTTACCATGTTTTGTTTATTTTTCTTTATTTACTTTACTATATTTAATTTGTTTTGTTTACTTTGCTTAGTTTACTATCTTTTGTTTACTTTGCTTTGTTTACTATGTTTTCTTTATTTTGCTTTACTTACTTTGCTATGGTTCCTTTGTTTTGTTTACTTTTTTTTATTTATTTGTTTTGTTTATTATATTTTGCTTACTTTGCTTTTTTACATAACATTTTTTATTTTATTTTGATACTAATTAAATAATATAGACATCAATTTAGATATTTAATTTAACGATCCAGTTTTTTGACTGTAATGTATATGTAGCATTATTAAAAGTTTAATAACCAGCACACGGCTTTGCTCTCTTCCAATCGATTCACATACCCACAATAGTTTGGTAGCAACAGATACACAACTCAATTTATTTGCAAAATTAAATGAAGTGGAAGGCAAAATTTCATATCATGTAACTGTAATGCAACATTGCATTAACATGTACTCGAAAAGTATGTATCCAAATGCACATTATCAAAGTACTCTTTCAATGATTATTTTCATTCACATCCCGTTTTTACATTCAACTTTCAATTTACACTTAATCTCATTAAAATTTAACAATAATTTTTCTTTAACAATATCATAACAATTTGCCACTTTTTTAAATCTT
>JABFPJ010000585.1:0-37536 GCA_022817425.1 Gryon sp. ZL-2020 | reverse complement strand
ATATTCAATATTCAATATTCAATATTCAATATTCAATATTCAATATTCAATATTCAATATTCAATATTCAATATTCAATATTCAATATTCAATATTCAATATTCAATATTCAATATTCAATATGCAAATCCAAATCCAAATCCAAATCCAAATATCCAAAAATGCTAACTTTAATACAAAACCACAGAGTAACAATAAGGAAAAGTAATAAATGCATGCATGTACCAAAAAACACATATGGATTTCTCTGATAAAAGACAGGACAGAGCAAGAAAGTCATTAATACGCAAGCAACGGCGGATGTTAATGAAAGCGTGGGTCGAAGTTCGTGCGGTTTAAATATGATATCTGGCGTCATTTGTTTGCATAAATATGCGTATGCGAGCATCGGAGAGTTAGTGCTAAAAAATTGAGCATGCTCTATGTGTATAGATTTGCAAAGATAATACAAGCTAAACAATAACGACAAAGCAATTACCTTCTAGCAGAATATTTCAGGTTTATATTGCCCCATTAAGTCCAAGCTTTCCTCCTGGAGAACAAAAACAAACGTGAGAGAGAGTCGGCGTTTCCGCAGCAGCGCAATGATGGAAAGATATTTCCGTTTTGAAATTAAAAAAAATGGGATAACATGGATCCCGAGTGTGTCACGCAATGCGTTTTGCGAGTTCGAAAAAAAAAAACACAAATTTTGCACGACTGAGCTCGGAAAAATGATTAGTAAAATTAACTGTCTGAGTAGTAAATTCGACTATCCACTTTTCTCAATGTACTGTTTGTATTCAGTCATGCAACATTTTATAAACGGAATATTGAAAATTATACACTGAAAAACTTTTTTTGCCGAAATGATTTTTATTTTATATTTTTCAAAAAAACATATTCTTGTCTTTTATATTTAGAAAAATAGCACATTTGAAACAATTTCAGTGTATTTAATTTTAAATATCAATATTAAGTAGATAAACTAATGTTAACAAGCTTTGAAAAAAATGTCATTTGGAAAATTGTATCACTGCTGTTGACAAGTGGTACAAATTTCGCGAAAGTAAATAGATCAAAGAGAACACGATGCCACTACATTCTACTTTTCTTTTTTCACCGCAAACCTCGCTACTTTCATTATTTGATTAATTCATTAACTTCAATTAATTAATTGCAATTCTAAACATAGGAAAACTCAAATGAAATTATATAATTGAAGATATTATTATACCTAAACTTAATCCTCAAATTATAAAGAAATCATGAAAATTAATTTGCAGCTCATAAACTGATTTAAAATTTGTGAATACAAATTCCTCGTTCTTTGATTTTAATAATTTAATAACTGTTCCAGTCGGTAAAATATGCACAAATTATGTTCATTTTCTATGATTTAAACCTTAAATTTTCCATATAATTTCTGAAACAAATGCAATATATTTTCGATCTTTTAAGGAAGCGAATCTAAATATAAATGATTTAATTTATTTCGTGGGGTTTAATTTAGTCTTTGTGATAAAGCTTATTTTTGAGTATTTCATCGCATAACATACTTTTTTTCTAAATTTGTAATATTCTCGAAATAACGACATCGGAAAAAGCACTTCAATGTATACTTGATGAGAATAAAAGAACCAAAAGATAAAAAACGACAAAAATAAAGATAATTACTTTATAAGTTTAACTCGCTTTCTTTTACGTGAAATGTTCATTTTATAATTAAATTAACTTTAGTATTTTATTTGGAATAATTTTGTTGAATTAATTTA
Source organism: Gryon sp. ZL-2020 (assembly GCA_022817425.1). NCBI lineage: Eukaryota > Metazoa > Arthropoda > Insecta > Hymenoptera > Scelionidae > Gryon > Gryon sp. ZL-2020. The sequence goes on along the minus strand of JABFPJ010000585.1, from coordinate 35,782 downwards.
TAATGGAAATAAAAAAATAAGTTTGAAATAATTATTTTTAAAATTTATTGAGTAATGCAAATATCTTATTCATGGTTTCACAGCTAAATTTGATCGATGCAAATTAGTGGTCAACTGTGACCGTAGTTGATTAAACTGCATTATCCGAGTCCGTGCAAAATTGTGCCTATCAAAATCACACCTAATTAGATACAAGCAAACCAAGCGAGATATGACTGTGTGTGACTTAGGCACACCACAATGGATTATATAATCTAACCAACTAACTAACGATTTTTGATAAAATAATTCCTTTCACAGTATAAAAGCTTTAAGTCAAAAATATATATATATATATATTTGACTTCTGATTATTTCCGCAAACTTGTTAGCCTATGATTTTGGTGCGCTGACAATGCAAAATGAAAAAGTCAAAAGTTAGATGGTTCAATCAGTATCAAAAGTTGCAAAATCATACGCGACAGGTAAAACCAAACCAGATGAAATTGAAGATGAGATTTTCGACTAACCTAAAAATAGCAAATTTATTTTCTATTTAAATGGCCATTCTGAAAAATGTTTTACTTGATTTATTTCATATATCACTAAAAATTAGCAACAAATAGTCAAATAGTAAAATCATTTGTCAAATTATATTGTTAATATTTGCTGTGAAATAAAAATATTTGTTATGAATTAAAATAAAACATATTAAAAATGTCAGAATTTAAACAAATGTTCTTTCAGTTAATATCTTTCGTTTCTCGAAATATGAATAACTTTTACTATTTAGGATTTGAAATATTTATTTCTGAAATTTTTTAAATTTACATTGTTTGTATATATATCATTTTTTCAATTTTTAAAGTAAAAATATCTTCGGATCTCGGCAGACAAACTATGCAACAATGATTTGATTTGCAGAATCAAAGACAATAATATAATGAACAATTAGATGAAATCTCATTAAATTTTGATTATATATCTCATCTTTTGAGGCTATATAAAGTTTACTATAATCAAGACTTGGTTTGATTTATGTTGCCAATCATTGATTAAATGTCGTTCAATACTTGTATTTTGCAATTTACGTTATACATTTTGCAATTAGTCTATGTGTAATATGAAATATAAATATATAATAAATAATTTTTCCAAAATCGAGAAAATGTTTGAAAAATTTTAAATTCTATATAAAATATATATATAAATACAATATATTAACAAAATGAAATTGTTGTTTTTTTATTTTTATCAAAATAACACGGAACACATTCACTTAGAGTTTTCCAACTATTCATGAGTTTTATTTATCCATGAAATAAAAAAAGAGAAAATTGTTTGTTCACAAAAAAGAAAAAAATAACAAAAAAACATTTTCAGCAAAAAACCACTTCACGATAAAACAAAGCGCACAACTTGTAGTAATGTAAAACAAAATCTATTTCAAGTTTCATCTAAAGTTGAACTCCGTGTGCTTCTTATTTAGGGCATCACAATAAGATTGGGTGAAATTAAACGAAAACCAACAACATCTGTAGCAGTTGATGGAAGGTAAGTCGAGGTAGAGCTGACTTAACTATACCGTGTCGTCTCTAATCCGTCCAGATTAATTTTAACGAATCTCAATCAACGTTTATTAGACTTTAATAATTCTCCGCTATTAAAGCAAGCCCCGATTCAAAATTACGTGATATTGGCTTTGTATTGATGGATGATGTACACGAGAAAAACATATACTTGCGAAACATTTAATTGATTGATAAATTGCTGGTCATTGCAAATGAGGCCAACTTCGAAATTTGTCAATCACAAGTACACTCAATGAATTTCAAATTAAATGCAATTATGTATTTAATGATTATACACTTGTTTTCTGAACGAGAAAAAAGGGAGAAGAAATTCAGGGATCGATATTTTGTCTTTTAAAGTACTGGAAGAAATGCATTGGACTGTACATTATTGGCGAGTGATTTTAAAAGAAGTATTTTATGTGGCTTCGAAAAGCGGATCTTTTGTCAGTGGCAGCTTTAAAAAAAGAAATGTTAAGATATTCATAACTGATAAAAATCATATAATTAGTTAGTATATTTGGCAGAGAAGAAAGAAAGATAAGACGGAAGGAAAAGGGTTTGTAGATTATGAAATTTACGATGCGAGATGCTTAATCTAACAATTTATATTGCAAATTTAATGATGCCCCCTGATTCCTTTCCTTGTTTTCTTTTTTTCTCTGTCGGGCAAATTTCTCGAGCTCGAATACATAAGAAACTTCATGGCGGCTTCATAATTCGCAAGACACCCATCTAGAAAATGCTTGTCCTAATGACCGGCCAATTTCTCCAGCTAATCAGACGCGACGACAGAACACAAAGTAAGCCGGATACGTCAATTATACGATTATTTTCGCTATGCATACTGGCTGTAATATAAATTAGACTAATGTAATGGCATAGTTCGATAAAGAGCTATGCAAGTCTAGGTCGCTTATTAGCACTCGTTGAATTACAATGTCAGAAAGAAATCGCGCTCTCGTAAAAAGTAAGTATCGTTTAAACATCGCAGATCCAACGAACTGCGAATGCATAATGAAAATCGCGTAAGACTTTTAACCTGTTGAATACATTCTTTTTTTTTCTACGCTAATTAGTAATTCCAGGAGATTTGATATTATGCATCTTTTGTTTCAAAGATACATGCACGAATTCAAGTCATTGTTACAATGAGAAAAATTAAATTATATACATTCTTTTTCATTTTTACCATTTTTTCTTAATTTAATCATTTTTTGTGATAATTTCGAGCAATGTTTACTATTAAAATTCTTACTAAGTAATTTTATTAATTCTGCACAGTCATTTTAACTATATTTTTTAGTCATTTTTTAATTTTGTTCTTTTTTCCCGTTCATTTTATACACTTTTTCTACTCGTTCTATCTACCCTTTATTTTTTAATATCAAATTTTTGTTTGAAATTTTTACATCTTTTATCACGATTTTATTACTTTTACTCCACGATTTCCTCTACCCCTTTTTTTCTATTTGGAGCATTAAATTAAGAACGAATCGAATGTCGCATCCACGACTGTATACCGGGATTCATCGCTCGCAGAAGCCATTACAATATTCGATTCATCTTCGATGAAGAAATTTCACCGAGTCAATTGATGCGCATAGCTTATGCGCAATGAAAAAAGTGAAATAACTCTGCAAATCATTCGTTATAAGGAATTTTATAGAATTGCATTGAAATGGATAAGAAATGACGGGGCGCGGGGATTTAAGACGATTTTTTTCAGTTATTTGTGTTCAATTAAATTGCATTAATAATTATTGCGAAACGCGAATATTGGATAATATTAAGTACTTCTTCCTGTATTTATATAACGGCGTGATTAAACTTCGATTTAATTATTCAAGTAACTTAATTGAATTACAGGCATTATAATTGTCAATTATTTTTATCTGATGACACAATTTTCCAATTTTTCCGTTTTTATTTTTAAGAATTATTCCATTTTTTTATTTATGTTGTATGAAATTATTTATGTATCCAGTTAAAATAAAAAATTTTGCAATAATAGAAAAAAAATCAATTTCCTCTTTTATTTTTGAGATGAAAAATTAAATTAAGTAAAATGAAAATATGTTATTCATAAATGAAAAGCGTATGTTGGAATAAGACCATACGACAAGTCACAATTGAAACACACAGTTCCGGTTTTGTCATTAATTGTTGGCTAGTGAATACCCAGCGATTCAGTTCCAAAATTTCACGCACGGTTGTTTCGTTTCGTAACTATTCGGTTCGTGTAACACGTTATCAAATAAAACATTTCAACGTTATACATCAATTGAAGTGAGTTTTATCCAAATATTTGTCGCTGTTGTTGTGAATGAAATGGCACAAAAAAACATTTAAACTGTATCTCATGAAGTTTAATTTAAAAAAAATCTTTAATTAAACAAAATAACAATTGAAAAAATCAATTAATTTTAAACTACGTAATTTAATAAATGATTTTTAACTTTTAATGTTTTGAAACATTAGATTAACTTCATTATAGATACCTTCAATTTTACTTTTACATCTAACTTTTGATTATATATAGTTACGTAATTAAATATCAATATCTTTTACAATCGCGTATACAACATTAACATAGAAACACCATCGAAAATTCCGATGTCTAAATTGACACCAAATGAAACTGTAACACTGTTTACAATTACAACTACCTTAATGCAATCTAACAGAGGAAAGGCATCAACAAAACACGAAATAAATTAGGCCACAAACACTGAAGTGCAATGTACTTTTCGCTGAAAAAAAGTTTTTTATTCAAATACTTGATATATTTGAATTACTTCCGTATCGATTATTTCTCCCTTTTTTAAACAAATATTTCTTAATAACAGACATTAATGAAGAAGAAAAAAAAGTTGCATTTCTATTAAACATCACAAAATCATTCAATGCATTGGAAATGTGATGGAAAAGTGTGTGTAATTAGCCATTTTTCTAATTATTCAAAAGTAGTACGACTTTTTGCATATATTCTTATGATTTGAGAATAAATTATGCTTTTTATGAATGTTCGATTATTACAGTAATTACGTAATTTTTATCATGATAACATATAATGATTATTATTTTATTTCAAATAAAAATTTGACACTGAAAAATAGATATAATAAAATTAGTGTTTTAACAGTTAACTTTAATTTTAAAAAATGTGTTAATAACAAACTTTTCCACTATAATTATTATTCAATTGAATTATTTTTTCAAAAGTAATTCTATCCTTTTATAGTTTTTATATATACATATTTTTGCAAAAGTTAGTATGTATATTTTACAAAAAATTTTGACGTACTTTTTTATGACGTACTTTTTTTCAGCGATACAATATCACAAACAAATAAACAAAAAGTAACATCAAACGAATAAACAACGAAAAAATGATTTCCCCAAATAATCTCCGATACTGTAACACAAGCAATTTTGAAGCGTAAATTGAAATGATAAGAAATATGAAGGTACAATAACAGTCCATGATTTGTGCTTATAATTGATTCAGATGTCAGTATTTGCGATTGAATCGTCACAGAGAGAAAGTCCCGCAATGACTTGATGATTTCTCGCGCGATATTTGCGATAAAAATGTTAAAATTAAATGCGTTCTCGTAAAACGCGAACTTCATTTTCTCTCATTTCTCATTTATTTATATTTTTATCTTATCTTGCAAAAATATAAGAAATCGACATTAAAACAGAATTATTTTAAGACAATAATAAAGTTGGTTGAAAGAAATAAAAAAAAAGTGATATAATATTGAAATATGAAGCTATCGTGTAAAGCAATGCTGTCATATAAGCGTCCGCAGTTAGAGCAACTAATTAACTCGGTTGACTTGACAAAATGTTCGGTTTGGTTTTGTCGACACGCGATATCAACGAATAATGCAATCACCAGGTTTTCTGTACCTCAGAGTGCATTTTCACGCGAAATAATAAACCACACGGATCGCGTTACCCGATTGCAAGATCGGAAATGAAATCTGACCGCTTGTGATCCAACTTTTGCCCGAGTAAGGTAGTTGTGAAGGCTACGTTAATTTGGTGATAAATCTTTGATTGAAAGGAGTTAACTTTTGAATGTGATGCAATGTTGATATTTCAATGAAATCAATACTACGATTTACAAAAAATAGGAACAAATTTATTTTATTTTATTTAAAAAATTGTATTTTAAATATGTAAAATAGATATTATAGTAAAATATTCGAATATTTAAAATTTATTTTGTTGTATTTAAAAATATTTAAATAGTATACAAAATTAAAGTTGTTGAATTTAAATGTTAATTTTCATTTTCTTTCAAAGAGAGAGATGTAAAATTGATGAAAGATCAGACAAGAGAATATAAGCCTTAATTAGAAGAAAATCAACATATTGATGTTGATGAAATGTTAGAAATTGATATAAAAGAACTTATCTCTCTTATTTGCATAAAAATAATGTGTTCAAAAGACTATACGAAACATTTTTCGTTGGCTTGGAAAGAAGTCGCTCGTAAAAGTCAGAGTCATTTATCATCGAAGAAAAAGCATCTTTACAATTTGCTAACAAAACGCAAACTAGAAATCATGAAAATGATCGATCAATCTATATTCACTTCATTCAAGTGAGTGAAATTATGCCGTTATCATTTGACGTTTAAATACAACGAAAAGAGAAAATGATATTTCTTTTCCAACGAATCAATCAATCATTTTTCTTATGCTTAAGTATAACAAAATAAGAGAAATAATTAATTATCAATTTAGATATTTGTTAAGTCAAAGGTTTTGAGAACAAAAGATTTCGCATTTTTGATTAATTTTTCTATTTCTTTTTTAATTTCGTGTTTAAAGTAGAACTAAATTATGATAAATAAAATGGATGAAAATTTGATGTTGTTTAATTTCGAAAAGCTGAAATGAGTCACACAACTACCTTAGTGATTGGACCAACTTTTGTTTCAATTTCCTGTCAATTTTCAGCGAAATTTCCGATTTCAATTTTGTGCGACAAATCGAATGCTTGTCGAAAAATTTGATTATTTGACCCCCAAGTGTTCAATTTTATGTTTTTTTTAATCGAAAGAAGAATATAATTTTTAAAATGAAATATCGACAGGTTTCATTTAATTGGAAATGTATGATTATGTAGCATAGTTAGAGAAGTAAAAAGAAAAGCTGATCCGAAAGTGAAATGTAGAAAAACACTTTTTTTCAACTTGTATTTCGCAAAGGATTGGCTGTCGAAGCTACAAACGCGGTGCTTAAGTCAAAATTCTTTAAGGAGAGACATACACCTTGTCATTAAAATATAGTTCAGAGATTAATTGTCATGCACGAAATCTGTGATTAAGTCGACGTTTTCCACCTATTTTTTTTGTTTTGTTATGTCAGAATATGTATAGAAAGTGACACGAAAAGTTTTTAGAAATCGACGGTGAAAAACACCTTCGATTCAAATGTGTATAATGATTTAATAATTATAATAATGACATGTCAAATGTTATTATAATTTTTCTTTTGATATGTCGAAATCAATAAACGTCAAAAAAAAAAAATATAAATAATAATAATGCGAGAAAGATTGAGTTAAATGAAATTGAATAGCAATTTTGGAATGTACATATTGAAAACAGTTTATTGGAACTTCATTATTTACGTAAATTAATTTTTCAACCATAAAATCAATAAGAGCGATTGAAAATATAACAAAAGTGACCTGCAAATAAAAGCAAAATTTTTCGGCACAATAATAATTTTATTCATAAGTGCGTCGTGTTCTCTTCGAATTATAATTTATAATAATGAAAACAATTCAAATAAAACCAGAATAATTTTCTATGTAATATTACATTAAAATTTAAGTAGAATTCGATGAAAATGTGTGCACTGGGATAATTTCATGTTATTTGCTATTGTTTATTATAAACAATAATAATTTTGAAATATGGAGATGAATAAGGAAATTTTATTATGGAATGTAGTGAATTTTATCTCAGTGTGGCAAGGTTATTATTATTTATAATAAAAGTGATCATTTTAGATTTTTAAGTATATAAAAAGACAACAATTACATTGAAAAAATGTAATTTCTTTAAACCCATTTTATAATCCAGTTTATTGCATTTTTTAAATTTGAAAAATGATGAAAGAAAAGTAACAAAAAATGTTGCAATTAGAACTAAATGATCTGTAATTCTTATTTGTCTCTCTTAAACTGAAAAGTCTGCATATTACGAAAACATGTTGTCATAAATTTGCCAAAGCATTTCTTTCAACACTTTTATTTGAATATAAATTGTACAGTCCATAAATTTGCGGCATGCCAGGTGTATGTAACTCCTTAAAAATTGTCGCGAAAATGTTGCGCCAAAGAAAGTTATGTAAAAGAAAAGCTTGAAAAAAGTATATATAATCCAAACAAACGCACTAAATTATAAATTACCTTGGGCTGTGGAGACTCCGTTACGGGTGCGATTCTCTCACTTGCGCTTTCAGTTGTTCTGTTCATCGCCATTCTGGGATGTGAATTGGGAGATGAACCTAAAACAATGCAATTTCCAGTTCAGTATACTTCAGAACTTTGGATAATACGCCGACGAATCTCGCGATAATACAAAAAATGTCTAAGCAGCGGCGAATAACGTGCATAATGCCCTTTGCCATTTCGCATAAAATACATGTGCATTCAATTGTCAAACACTATGTGATATTTCATGTTAAAACGAATTCCATTAAAAACATTTTTCTTGATTATAATTTCATCGCAATTTTGTTGTTAAAAAATAATTTAATTTTAATGTCAAAATAAGAAAAAATGTCAAATGACAAATCTAGATAGTTAAAATAATTATTTGAATAGTAAATTTGATTATCTATTTTATTAGTGTAAACAATGTTAAAATACTTTATTTATAAAAATTGTTGCATCAATTTCTATGCAAAAATGTTGATAAAATGTATTCTTGATTAAAATAAGAGTTGATTACAAACATAGGCAACAATTCAATTAATCAAATTTTTATCATTAAATCAAGATTGTTTTGCAATTAAACTTGCAATGCAAATGTATTGCGGGGTAATGAATTGTACGATTCCAGCTGTGTATCTTCATTAAATTTCATACATGTTTAGATCATAAAATGATTTCTGCGAAGCGTCGGGTGGTTGAGAAATTCGACACGATACTCAACGGAGGTTTTACTTTCACGTTGCCTTTGTTCATATTAACAGTGCGTATGTTAAGTACGTAATTGTCTCGGCATATCCCACAGACATTGAGCATCAGCTCACTGACTTGGATATGAAAACCAACTCGCTTTTGCTTTTTCAAAATCAGCTTTCGCTCTTTACATTTATCTATACTATCATATACATATAAATTGCGTGAATATTTCACCTTTATCTTACATTAAATATAATACTAAATTCTTCCATTTATTTCCGTTTCAACGACAATTAATTTTATATAAAAATCTAATATGAAATTTGCATATGTAATTTCTACTTTTTATTTTTTTTTCAAAATTCTCTTTAATTTATTTTAGACATTTTTATGGCAATTTCATTTTTACTATAATAAATAAGAAAAATTAATATTAAATGTTATAAAATTTGTTGATAAATAATAGTAATTTCTACTCATTTTCACGCAAGTCATCTTCTAGAACAGATTTTTTTTCGTGTTCAACTATATTTTTGCAAGTCTAAATGAATACAAATTGGCATTTCGTAAAAGTTAAAATACTCGATTCGAAAGAATTATCGTCATTAAAAGCAATCTCGAGTTCGGGTCACGCGTCGTCGTACATCGTGATGCTAGTCGTATTTTGAGTCACGACTCTGCCATTTGAGCGAGACGACGTGAAAAGAAGACGCATGATGCAACGTGTATCAGCTCCACCGGAATTCCGCGATGCAAAATCAAGTTGCCACTGCAAAAGTGCACGCATAACATCCATATTATGCTTTGTTTCCAACTTTTTCACGTAGTTAATATCATTTTGTTTAATCTTCTTTTGTCTCCGCACAGGATTTTATAAACAATTTTCTAATCTTATGACAAAGTACATTTTTTCTACAAGGTAAATTTATTGTGAAAAATGTTCTTTGATTATTCTTATTACAATTGTATAATTTTTGAATTTTAAGAAATTTATGATTTTTGAACTTGTTAAAAAATAGAGATTGACTTCATAAAAGTATTAAAAGTTATTAATCTTTTTTCTGTGTTACAATATTATGAAATATAATTAAAAATTGTATATTGAAAGTTTTTATTCAAAACATTTTTAAAATCGACATGAAAGAAAATTTATTTTTGGAATATATTTGCAAAATATATGCAACAATATTTTTACATATTAACAAATATATTTGAAGCATATTTTCAAAAATATTTTGGCCGCAAAAAGTTGTATATTCTAACAAATACAGTTTTATTTCGTCCGAGTTAATCAATATACAGATTAAACCTAAAAATTATAATTACAATATTGCATTGCGTGTTTTTCATTTTTACTTGGCGATTCCCTCAGTGCCTGACTAAATATGAGGAAATACATTGTTTACTATAATTGTGGTAACATTTGCAATTCATTTCTTTTGACGCGCGTACCCTCATTCTCCGTATAGTTTTGCAAGCTTATAATTTCAAATTGCATATGCAATTTTGCGTGAGCTCTAGTTAATTGTGCTGTGAGCTCTTTCAGTGCGGGAAATAGACTTTTCGTTTTCTTCATGAACTTTGAACCTATGAGTATTGTTGTAAGTTCATTTACTCATAATTAATTTAAAATACAAATAGATCATTTTCTCTTTCTTTTATTCTTATGACGTTGAATTTATGCATTTCCTTCCTTTCCCTCATAGTTACTTTACTTTAATGTTATTCGCGGAATTTTATGATAATTAAAAATTAAATATAACAAAGTATTTTATCGGATCCTTTTTATGATCCATTGTAATTTCATTTGTAAGGAAACAAAGTAAGAATCGATGAGACTTAAACTTAATTTGCCACAATTACTTTATCGATTAAAATAATAACAAACGACAATTTTATTGCGAGTATTTATGAAATGACTTAAAAAGATGTTAAAAACACTTGTTTCGTAATGAATTATGGTCGATCAATTGACACAGAAAATTAGTGTCAAGGAACTGCCGTTAAAGCGTTTAATTGACACTGCTCTGGTAATTTAAGACGATTGTTATGTTCTTCTTTTTCGTTCTTTTCTCAATGAAACTGATCCTGATAACAATCTTAAAATAAAGCCTCGTTTAATTGTGCGTCAAATTTCGATTTTAAATTGACCTCAGATTCTGCATTATGTTTATTAAAGAGCAACAGTCAATGCGAAGTTACGTGAGCGGAATTCATTCGTAATGTCTAACGCATTGGGAATAGTTATGATGCGAAATTTAAATCACAAAGATAAAAAGTATTTTTACTTAGAATTTTACATTTATAACTTTAATTATACATTAATGATGTTTTAACGAATGTTTTGTTCATTATTTTATTATAAAATGCAAAAAATATATCGAATGTTTAGGTAATTAATTATTTAATAATGATCTAGTAATTATCTGAATTTCCAAAACAACAATTTGATATTCAATTTGACATATGTTATAATTTAGTACTGATTTTTGAGTAATGTAAGTAAATATTGATTATTTGTCTGCAATCGTGAAATTTGGTCCATATCAGTTGAATATAATAACAGACGTGTCAAATGTCAGGATATTTAGGAGTGACAAGTGGCATTGTCGGTTAAGACATTTATAAATTCATTGATTAAGCTGGCCCCGCGGCGGTTTATAGCCGCGCTCGAAATTTACGATTCGACTCGAGGCGGAAATTACGTGGGTCCGATATGTATCGTATCTTGACAAATGCTCCGCAGTTGAAAATAAACGCCGCCGCCGTGGCAACCGTCTCGTACTTGCAATAAAAATATTCATATACGTGTCGCGTATTATGATAATGATGACGTTCTCCAAAGAAGACGTCGCGCATAATTGGATGCATTGCACGTAATTGAGAAATAGATGTTACACGAAGACATGCAAAATGTTATTATCTAGTTTTATATATGTTAACATATACTTACGTTTGTATGATTTATTTTACTTTGTCCTTATTATTACTATTTTACCGTTTTTACATATTTTTTATTATGTTTTTTTTTTCAGAATGTAATTCTAAATGTGTAAACTTTTTAATATTTGAACAAGGATCTTGAAGAATCGTTTTCTTCGAATAAAGGAGAGAAATTATTTTTTTAAAAATGCTTTTTAGATAAAAAAATATGTTTAGAAAATTGCGAATGTTAGAAAAGACGTTCAGTTAAATTAATCTTAAGTTTTTATCAGATTTTTTTTATTATTCAAGTTTGTTATTTTTCATAATTTTAAAGCTTGATATAATAAAACAGTAATATGAGATATTTTGTACAACTTCTAAAATACCTTTAGAAGATTTTTTACTTTTTTTTATTAAATGATTACATAACGTTATTAAAAATATTGAAATAGGTCAAATTTAGAGTAATAGATATTTGAAACTTTTGAAAATTTAAAGCGTTTTACACAATTTAGTAAAATAATGAGTAATTATAATCTTTCCAATAATTTCACCTAACTTTAACAGTCTATTAAAGTGGATATTAAAAGTTCCTTTAAAAGTTTCGAACATTTAAACAATATTTTCAATATTTTACTATTACTATAAGAAAATGTATCTCCATTCTACTTTCCTTTAAATCTAACTAATATTTATGTAATATTAAATAATAAAACTCATTACTTTAAAATTCAAAAAACAGAGAAATAAATAATTGCACGAGAAAGTACATATTCAAATTCAAATTCAAAAAACTACTCTGTAATGAAAATCGAAAAGTACTTTGAAAAGAAGTAAAAAAAACAACAATAAAAAAGGCGCTCGTTATTAGATTGAAAAATATCCGTTACACGGTTAGACATACATTTCTCACATGAGTCATATATGATAATTTTGTATATGGGTCGTTACAAATAGCGCTTGATTGCGGTCAAGTGTCACGCCTTTTTCGACATAAAACTTTCTTCTAGGATCCTCGCCCTCGCTTTCCCGGCGAAACGACTCCGACCAACGTTCCGCTGACCTTTTTTCGTGAAGGAACGCAACAATACCGAAGCAGAGTATAATTACGCTCCGCGGATTAACGGTACACGCGTATAATAATACGCCGCGTAAGCGAGAACTAATTTGATACGTTTTTCAGACTCAAATGTGACGTATTATAAGGTTCTAAACAAAATCCCTGGCACGTTATAAAAAGTTAAAAAATGTACGAGAGACGTTAGAAAGTTGTTATTTTTCGTTAAAAAAAAAAAAAAAATGAAGAAAAACTTGTCTCCGTGCGAAAACAACATTGTCACGTTTGTCTCTTTTCTTTGACTTGGCCGGACGTTGATGGAATTACGAACGAATGATAAAAGCACGTATATGAAATTTATGGTAGATGCGAATGTGCACAAGGAATGCGCAAGTTTTCGGTTTTTACGATTTCGAAAATGGGGTTATTGGTATAGTCGAGACAAATAAAAAGATACGAGCTATTTTAGATCAGTAGAACTTATCATGACAGATATTATAAATATAATTTATATGTGACGGGAAATTAGAAATTATGAACATCATTACAAACATTTGTATAAACAAATATTAGAATGGTTTTTTAATTGACCGTAAATTTATTTGTATTTTTATCATTTTATGAAAAAAACATGTTTAAATATTACAATGCAAATAAAGTTGAATAGACAATGAGTTTCTTTAAAAATGGTTTAAAAATGTTCAGAGTAAATAAAACATAAAATTGTACAATTTTCACTTGTTGAACTTTTATAGCATAAAGTACCACAATTTATGGCAATTCCGACATATCTTGTCACATCTAAAGAACGTTATCTTATCCTTCTCAAAAATACTATTTAATGATAAACTAAAATTTCTAAAACCTTGTAATAATCCAAACCGCGCAATAAACCAATAATATCTACAATCTTGCAATAATAATCTGTTCAAACAATAATCAATTACTTCGATGCTGAACATTATTTGTAAACGTTAAACTTTACAATTTCCAGCAGATAAACAGATTTTATTATAACTTCTCTGCCCAATAATTAACAACATTTAACCTTGCCGCTAAACTTTCTCAATGTAATAATCATTTTTATATACATATAAACTGTGCAAAATTCAATTCCATAAAATTGCGATAACATTGAAAATTAATCATAATAATAGTATTACTGTAGATAACCTTATTGAATTTGAAAAGTGGGCATGGAAAAAAGCAAAAAAAGAAATAAAATAAACTGTGTATGGGATTTTCATTAAACTGCGTGCATTTCTATTTAATTACGAATTTCTCTCACGACATACACACACTAACTCGTGATATTCAAATTAACGAGCGGCGGCAGGTTCGACTTGTCTGACGTGAATCGAGTATCCGATCGCGCGTAAAATGATGAACGCCGTTTCCACGATGTAGATTAGATCGCGCGAAATGAAACGAGAAGCCAATGATCATAATAACCAACGTGATTACGCGCCACAAAAACTATGCGAGAACTTAGAAATGTCGAAAGTGTTCATATATAAGTTTCAGATAGATAGTTTCTTTTTGAAAATATGTAAGATATATTTCGTGATAAAAGAGGAAAGAGAGAGGGAATTTTAATCGATGAAAAGAGATTGGTATTGGGTGATATAAATAATCCATAATCGCTTTGTATTTAACGTAGAAAAGACAAGTGCTAAATGATTGGTGGGAAATGATCTAAAGGATTGAGTGATACGAAGCAGATCATAGGTAGAAGAAGAAGAAAAAAAGTTAAAATAAAAACGAGCAGGAAATGATAAGTTATAGAGATAAACGAATGAAACACACATGAGATATTGCTAATGATATTTATTTGATTAAAATAAATCAGCGAATGATTTGATTCGAAGTCTTGTTTAAATTATTTTTAAATTTAGTTTTATCCTTTCGCTTTTTTTAAACTAAAAAAAGAAGGGTTTTAAATATAAAGTTGTAAATACATTTCAAGAAATAAGAAAAAAGTTGGTTTTAATAAATGATAAAAAAAGTAGTTGTAAATAAATAGTTTTGAATATTTTCTATTAAAAATTAAAAAAATCAAATTTAAATCGACGCTGCACAAAATAAATTGAAATGATGAATAATTCGCGTTTAAAATATTAATAATGTAACAAACTTCTTCGTGCAGAAAAGTGAGTTTTCGCGAACACTTTCACCCTCTTTGAAATCCGATGTTAAAGGGCGGAAACCGCGAACCGCACACACGAGAGAGATTATAATTGGCGAAAGTATATGACGGCAGATTCTCTCACTCGAAAGACGACAGCGTCGGTGCAAAATGTTTAAAATTGTTATTAATTATTCGCTACACAATTCGTCAAATTTTGTCGTTTATTTGCAACGTCTCTGTAACATGATTTAATACGTTGTTATAGCATTAATTACATCAGTAAGATGTGTAGAATTGCCATTAATAATTCTTAGAGAAAATGAATGTGCGAGATGAAATTTCGACGATTGAATAAAAAGGAAAAAAGAAGAGAGATGGACAAGAAAAATGTTGGAAATTAATTAACAACTGTGATTGAATTACAATATTCATTACCTACACTTTACACGATATCACAATGTGGAAAGAAAATCAAACATTTTAAGTTCCCACACGACTGTTTGAATATGCAAACACAACCGTTTTCCATTGATATTCTAATCCATTACTATTGAATAATACAAGAATAACAATTAGTCCTAATGAATAGAACATCAATGGAAAGAATATAATGAAATTGAATATTCATTACTATTCAATACTCGGAGACGAATTTGAGACCTTCTTTTGTTAATTTCATTCGGCAAAAACGCTCATACAAGCGTGCATTATTATTAATTATACTGGCTAACGCGCGCTCACAGTGGGTAGATTTTCATTAGGTTATTAGTTTCGAGACCGCTAATGCAAACTTGAGCCATTAATAACTCGAGCAATTCGATAAAGTACTTGCCGAAATACTAATCGAAAACAGATTTTCGATCTCACACAACAGGTGTGAAGATTTTGTCTAACGATTTGGAGTAATATTTATGAAAACTAAAAAAAACTCGGAATATACTGAATGTTTGTATCAATAAATTTGTGTATCAATGTAAATTATAAATACTTGTTTAAAAAAAAACTCAAAAAAGGTGTTGTATATTATAAAAGTTAAGTAAAGAAATGATTGATAATATAATGATCTGGTAATATATTTATAATATACTGTAGAACTTCAATTGTTTATGTATATTGTTGTTTAAAGTCTTTTTTGTCTATGCACATATATTTTTACAACCATTTTATGTTTTATTTATTAGCTTATATTTTACGTTTATATTCTCATAATTTATCATTTTGGTTAACAATACTTTTCAATGCATGCCAAGTTAAATTAATAACTGTTTCGTTACTTTATTGATTAATTACAACCAATTTTTTTAAAATATCTGTTACAATTATTTTATTACATTCGCAACTTTCAGTTTTATTATCAATTAATTTCGATACAACAAAACAGCAAAAAACACATTAATAAATATTGACTTCATTAATAAAGTCTGATTGGAAGTGTATACATTTTGTATCGGTTTTTACGATTTCAATTTTTCTTTTCAAAAAACTCAAATAAAGTGACTTCATTGGGAATAATAAATAATCGACGACGAAAATGACGTTAAAAATTGAAATTGAAAATTTGCCAAGTTTTCCATATCAAAATCGATTTTGCGCGATTTTACTCGTGCCTTTTTTTTGCACCGCGCATGTGTGTTTGCGCCGCGCGCACGTTGTGCGCTAATCGCATTCACTTAACTCGGCAATTGCAGCTCTCAATATGCAAATTTTCGTTCTCACAACTGCGAACCGCTAACTGTGGCCGCATTAATATTCCCGCGATTGTTATGATTTGGATCTTTTACGCGACCATAACTCAGCCCATTCAATAACTGTGTTTACCGCATCCGCGATGTGTTACTTGTTAAACGTCGTTATCGCGATTCTAATGCAGTTTAAATTGCCGCTCGACTCTCATTATTCAGACGCCGGATTGTTTCAGCCGCAAAAGGATATAATGTTGTTCGTTTCTCATTTTTTTTCCATTGATTCGATAATAATAATTTTTCATATTTTTCCCTCACATTAAATTACATTATTTTTTATAGATGAAGAAAAAATAGTATAAAAATAAATATAATATAATCCCGCGTAAAAAAATGAAAGCATGGCACAGGAGCGCGAGCCAAGCTCCTGCCTTACTATTGCCGTGGTATTGCCATGCTGTTGCCATCTACAAACTTGGAAAAAATATGGCAACAGCATGGCAATAGCACGGCAATAGTAAGGCAAGAGATTGGCTTGTGCTCCTAAGCCATTCTTATGCCTTATTTGTGCCTGATTCTTTTTTTTACGCGGGATAATTTGAAAACAGTGTTGTGACAAAATATTGAAAATAGACAAATATATATATAAAATAAAAATATTTAAATAATATGAGAATTAATAGTATATTTTGTACCAAGGGAGATAAAATCGGAAATTCTTTTTCCTGAGCGAAATTTACACCCGAAGCGAGGCCGAAGGATGTAATCGCGAAGCAAAAAAATCCATTTATTTCCCATGGTGCATATGATACTTTTCGTAACAAGGAAGCCAAAAATGTAGTTTTTAAAAAACACACCGGTTCTAAAAACTGCTCTTTCGCCACCGTGTAACAAAAAAAACTTTTTATTTGAAATTTTACCAAATATTTTATGAAAATCTCCAAACTCACTGCAAAAAAATGAATTAATTAAAATTAATTAATATTATGCAATAATTCAATTAGAAATGTCAAATTAGTCTGTCAAGTTTTTCTTTTGCTTTGCCAACAAAAAACTTTTATGATCGCTTGATTTCTACACAATTATCCGACACTCGTTAATTTGCCGAATAAAAAAGCGGTATAATTGTTTTGCAAACTTCGCGCAATTTGTCGACAAAACGAAAGATAAAATGTGGTTTATAAGCGAGATACGCCGTGATTGATCGTGCATTATAATAATTTACGAACGAGCTTTACGAGCAGATGGAGCTGATATAGCGACGTGCAACTGATTGCGTCGTAAAAGTGAAAGTCTTAAATATAATTGCGGTAGTCACACTATCATTGTAAGAAGCCGCGAGAATATTGTAAGAGTATATAATTGGAAGCCTTATTGACACCGTGTTCAATGGACCTTGCCGACGTCACTTAAACTTGCGAATTTCCATAGATGTAATTTTTTTTTATTTTATTTTATTTTTTATTAAAAACCAACCAATTTGCATCTAATTAATACAAATAAATTAATCATTCTTACTCATATATTCTACATTTAGTACACTGCAAAAAATACATACTCAAATTGACCATCTAAATAGTTATTCTTACTATCAAGATAGTGAATTTAATTTTCAACTTTTCTGAGTGTAACTTTTTTGATGCAATCGGATTGCGTGTTTGGTCGAATTATTTTTCAATTAATTGTTCAACGGGAAAATTAGACGTTTCACCTTTTATTCTCTCTGCTCTTCTTTTTTATATTTCAATTCAGTGAACTTTTCGGGACAACCAGTGGCGCAATTTTGTAACTATCGTAACAGACTTGGATGGAACAAAAAAAGAACTAGTTTTGTTCGTATACGATTAACTCGTTACAAGTAATTGATTCCGGGACAAGGAATTTAAGTTAGCGAAGTCGATTCTGCCGTAGAGGCCGTAATTGGTTGTTTGATTGTAACATCGAGTGGCTCGGCAAATTTTGTTACCATTTTTTTGTGCCGAGTTATAAAATGTAGAATTACTCAATATTATTTAATCACTGAGTGAAACAAGCAGTTTATACGCATAATCAACTTACTTTTAGTTAGTTTGACAAAACTAGTTTGTTTGTATGGAACGTTTGTTGATTTAACTAAATACATTTTCGTTTTTTCCATGTTTACTTTCATACATGCAACATACATGCAATATACATGCAACAGTGAGACGCAAATAATCCTTATTTCTAAGTATTATATGATGTATTAAATGATGTATTAAATATTAATTTGAATAATAATGTTAAAAATGCAAAAATAATTATCACTAAATAAGTAGTTTTTGATTTATACATGCACGGACTTATTTATTTAATCTATAAATTAAATTATTATTTCCAAGTATTATTAATATTTCACTTCAAATGGATATACTATTAAATAATATTTCATCCAACTGGGAACATTCATGCATTAACAACTAATTTGTACTATATGTACATTACTGATGGTAATTGTGAGAAAATAATGAAAGAAATTCAATTAAATATGATTTAAGTTTATTTTATAAATTTATAACAAAAGGTAAATACAGTTACAAAAGTTTTTTAAACAAACGGCTTAAGAAAAAACACTCGTTAACATTAAATATTAATATTTTATATATATATTTATAAGATTTATGAGAATCATAAGGCACATACCGCTATTTTTTGTTTGTTCATAACACGATTACAGAGAGACATAACTGACTAATGGTACAAAACTAATATTTGGTAATGCTATAAACTTTATTCACAGTTCGTAACTTGGAAAAAATGAATTCTTAATATGAGTATTTCATGATTCACTATAATATACAAAATATACAATGTAACACAACGTG
This sequence comes from Gryon sp. ZL-2020, assembly GCA_022817425.1. Taxonomy (NCBI): domain Eukaryota; kingdom Metazoa; phylum Arthropoda; class Insecta; order Hymenoptera; family Scelionidae; genus Gryon; species Gryon sp. ZL-2020. The sequence continues at coordinate 16,439 of JABFPJ010000585.1, read as the reverse complement.
AATCCATTTTTTCGTTATTTTTTTCACTGAGAATACTGATCTTTAATATATTATTAAATGCACTTACTTAATTATTAATGATAAATTACTTTTTTCAAAACATTTAACTTCACTGCGCAAATTAGAAAAAAAAATGAGACAAAAAAAAACTTACGTAAAACCTTGCATTCTTGACAGACGATTAATTTTGGCTGAAAATTATTGAAAATAATTGTCAATTTTCTCAATGAGCATAAAAATATAAATTAATTTAAACTACAAAATAATGTTAGTAATCAAAGACCAATTTTGAAATTTCGATCGTAGTTGTTACTCTTATTTATAAATAATTTTTAACATTAAACTGAACACAATCATTTTTTAACTTAATTTTCTGAAATATATTGTTAATGAGATAGTCATTAACACATACATCAAAAGTATGTGTTTTTTGAGTATTGACTAGTATTTTTTTTATAACAGTAACAACTGTCACTTGTGAGTTTGCAGAACATTTTTGTTTTACGAGCAACGAAGGCAAGCTCCATAACAAGCATCAAGTTGGCGGATATCTCTATTATAGATTTAGAGAGTTCGTCGGATCTTACCAAAAACTTGGTAAAATTGCGACAGATAAGTGAGAATGGAGAGACGATCTGGAACTTTGCACGTTGCCATGTCCTCGGCATCAAGTAAAGCTGGGATATTCAAATGTTGCTCAGCTATTCTGAAAGCCAGCTCATTGTTCCGGTAAATGTCGTCTTTATTCAAACTGTCGAAATCACTGGAACAAAAAAAAAGAAGAAGGTTGAACATTAGAATAAAATTATCAATCATTGAGTTCAGTTTCAAATTAATTAAAAAGTTAATTTTATGTTAAGTACATTTACAATTGGAATAATAAAAGTTTATCATGTTATATTAAAAATGCAATTTCCTGCAAAGTTTTTCGGATTTGTACAACAGATTCAATTAAAATCGTTTATTACGATTGTAAAAATACAAAACAAAAAAAAAAACATTTTTTATTCAAAAATGTCCTTCGAGCTAAAAAGGCTAAAATAATCGAAGTCATTTCCTAATTTCCGTTAAGGCAAATGTTTGCAATGTTTGTTTAGATTTTCAAATCAGAACCGAATAATTAAGGACAAAATGAGCAACGATTGTAAAAGCAGCAGTGCTAACGAGTCTCCATAAAATGGAGTAACCGAGGCTGACATAAAAAATCAGAATGAAACGCACGTTTCCTTTTCTTTTTTTTTCACGGACAAGTTGTCGCGCGTGCAAGTAAGATAAAACGGGATGGAGTGAGATAAAGCGTGACGGCGATCCGCAGTCTGGACGAGAAGCGAGGCGATGACTCAGAGGCCGCGCCACACCCACCCTCGTCCTCCATTTTATTCATTTAGCATACTGCCGGCGCTCGCGAGAAACCCACGCAATAGTTTTGTCTTATCACCTTTATCGGCGTCTTTTCGTCACGCCTTCACGGCCGCGACTGTTCCACATTATAATTGTGATCGCTGTTTTCATGTCTTGTGCTTTATGGTTCAAAATGTGCATATGATGATGATCAAATTATTGATACAATCAAAAATGCCGGTGGTTTTATGCAAAATAGTCCTTCAAGCCGGAAAATATTTAAAATTTGTAAAAATAATAGTCAAATATTCTTAAACCTAAAAAAAGAATTCTAATCATTCAACACTAAATAAACTGTACTACTTAATAAATTAGTAACTAAATAAGTAACTAACTAAAGCAAAACTTCGAAATTTGATAAGAATTATTTTCAAAAGCTTCAATATTTTTTGATAGCCGTGTACATTTTTGTACATTTTGCAGAAGTGGTTTGTAGCCATGAATTTCTTTACGAGAAAATAACAAAAAATGATTTATAAGAAAAGTTGAGATAAAAAAATCCGTCTAACGGAAGAATTCGAAAGAAGTGTATTTTTTCTTCCATAATTGTAGTAATGAATCGGTTTTAATGAATCCAGTTTAACGCGTTTCAGGAAAACACGTTATAAATGGTCGGTGATTTTATGCGAAATTATTTAACTGCAGTAACAAAGTCAGGTAACACCGTGCAGCTCGTGGTAAAGACCGGAGATTTTATTTATGCTGCTGTTACGGTCAGATAGACGCAAACTATTTTTAGACCTGGTTTAATGGTTAATGTTATTAATTGGTATCGTAAGTTGAGTTTACGACGAGTTCGCAACAGTCGTTTGTGACACATAGTTCTGCTCTTACACGTTCATTTCGTTTTCTCTCTTATCCCACACCGGACATTAGTATTATTTCTCATTCGTATTATTTTTTTGCGCTCTGTCTCTCTCTTTCTTGTCACTTAATTGTTTATTATGTTATTGTTAAGACGAAAAATGTTGCTTTAATCGTTTCAAACTCAAATTCATTTATATTCTTTCACCGGGTCTTACAAAATACTTAATCATTTTTGCAGCCATTATTCCGTCGTTGCATTTATATTTTATCATTTGCATAAGGGGTTTTTATCATCCAAAAATGTCATGTCAAATAATCATAATCGTTCTTTTTATTTAATATGACATTTCGCGGAAAGCAATTTTTTTATCAGTTAACTCGATCTAAACATACCCAAAACCGTGAATAATTTCGTTGAGGTCGCGACAAGGACATAAATCAACGGCGGAATTCTTTATATCAACAACTATAAAAGCCCCAACTACTCGAGAAATGTTTAAAAAAAAAGAACCTTTGAACTAACTTTAATAAGCCAATTCTTATGGTCACAATTTTTAATCCATTATTTCTCCAACTTAACATATCAACATAATTAGCAATCTCGACGTGCAACATTGTGTATTTGGCGCGACTTTAGAAATCTTCGAAAACGTGTTTGCAAATCACTCGTCTCGTTTTCAAGTCAAACTTGTCTCTGTTCTATTTTGTATGATATCGAAGATTTCACATTAGAAACGTTTAAGTTACAACCTTTTACGGTCACAGTCGTTGTTAGTTTCATCATTTGAGTTTCAATAGAATCCATTTTTCCTTATAATTTTTTTTTAATTCTAAGTTGAATTTCTCCTTTTATTTAAAATTTTACTATTTATTGATTACAAAAATAATACAAACTAGTATATATTTTCTTTTATTTAAATTTTGTTATAAATGTGGACATACAATTCCAATTTTTAAACATTATTCTGCTTTGTTGTTCACATTTCTTTGTTCGACTAAACTTTGTGATAACGTTATTATTATTTTCCATTATATATATTTGTCATTGACATTTCTGTTGTTGAATCCATGGCACAAAAGATCGCGGAATCTAATTGATCATTAAATTTTGAAATTGTGACTTAAATACATGACATTTTTCTCACGTTGTTTGTTTGTTTTCTCACTATTCTGGTTAATGTTTTTATATACAAGAGTAAGTTGTACTTTTCGATAAACTGAAAAAGAGAATATTTTATTAGTTGAAAATTGTTGATGAAAAAAGATACTTGAAAATATCCTTTCGAGAAAAAAAATGTTTGCTACTCAAAGCTAATTTATTTTTTATATTAATAGCTGAAATTATAACGTAAAATACCTAAATTTTGTTATTTCCATTTGTAAGAAAAGTTGGTTTAAAAAACAACAATGAAATCATACAAAAAAGTGTATAATCTAAATAATCCTTAGACTGCAACACATTATTTTCCGTCGAAGAAAAAAACATGCTCAACTCATTTACCAGTCAATTTTGCGATTCTGCAGTAAAATTACAGTTCATATTGGATTTGTTTGCACGACGAAAAGCAGTATCCGTCGATATCTTGAAAAGTAACTCCTTCAATCTTGTTTTTTGAACTTCACTTAAATACTTTTTAATATTTTTTTATGACTTTACAAAACTTTATTCTCTTTATTACTTGAGTTTTGTTGCGCACATAAAGTTGACGAAATGCGTGTTTAAAAGAACGAAGAAAAGGCGATTGTTTGCATTTGAATTGAACTATAAAGGCGCCAAGTTTTTCTATTAAAAGTTCATGAAATCTTATTCATTCATTAAGACTGCAAAAATTTCTTTCTTTAAAAAAAGAAGAAAAAAAATGATGAACCAAAAGTGATGCACAATTTTGCGCCTAAATAGATTAATTAATTTTTCGCCTACGAACTAATATCATTGGATTTTTGATAAATTTGATCATTCGACTGCAAAAAATATAATGAATCAATACATTCTGCAAACGACATCAATGATATTAATTTACGTCAACTCAGGATATACTCAGCTAATCGAACATGTTCCGAAATACTCATGATTTCTTCGGCAATTTTTTGTTCACAAATAAATAATTTAACGTCACGTACAACAATATTCTTAAAGGAAATATGATTTTTCTGCTCGCTAAATCTGTAGTCAAAAAATATTTTTTAAATAAAATTTGAATATATATATCTTTTTGCCGCATTAAATTTATAAGAGATATAATTTTGAGTATATAAATATAAATTTTCAATTTCTTTTAAATAATTGTTAATTTGTATACGCAATATACCATTAACAAACAGACAGACAAATAGTACGATAAGATAGGATATTTTGAAAATAAATAAAAAATATAATATGTTTCGTTTCAACAGATTAAAGAAAAATTAACATGAAATGTACAAACCAATGCTTTACATTTCATGGCATAAAGGAAATGATAAACTTTGTTTACATGAAATAGCGTCGCAAAATTTACCAACCACTTTTCTTTTCAGACTTAGGAATTTCAGGTGGCAACTTTCTCTGCGAATACGAACTTGTTCAGTTTAACCCTATTGAATATTTGTAACTTTTTTTGCGTAACTTTTAAAATTGTTCTGGAAAGAAATTCTGCGAATTTAAGAGCGAACTTGACGAACGTGACTCAAACTCAGTGCAGAAATATACATTGGAAACTCTCGACGAGTGTCTTCGTAAATATATCTTTTATTATGGGGAGGAATCCTCCTTTCGCAGTCGAACGATCATTTTCCTTCGTCTGAATTTGTAATGGTAACGAGCTTTTTGCCGTAACATAGTCAGTCAATGTGCACAGTTGCGCAATGTGAGAAAGTTTCGTTGGATTTCTGTTCAAATATCAGTTTTAAAGATATGTCCAGTTACGTCACGAGAAGATGTTCAATTTTGTCTTCAATTTCCTGCAAGTGCACCGATAGATGAAAGTTCGTCGATTAATATAGTCAGCAATCAAATGTTAACTATTTGCATCATTTTATTTCGTCTTTACTTCCTAATTCGCACTTTTTATTACATTATTATGTTTTATTAATTTTTCTTTCATCTTTTCGATCTATTAAGAATTTTCAAAGTTTATTAAATTAATTCCATACAGAATATATATATCAACATATATATTTTTCGCTTTTTAACTTTTATAGCTAAAATATATTTAAAAAATATTTCATATATATTTTTTTATATGTACAAATAAAAAAAAATATATTTTTTTACAAATGTATACACAGAGCATTGATCTAAATTGATCTAAAAAGTCATCAGAGCATTGATGAGCAACTGATCTAAAAAGTTGATCGAAAATTAAAAATTTACGGAACTTTTAGTAGTAAGAGACAGATGCAAAATTTCACGAAAAATTACCGAACTTTTCAATAAAATATACTTGAGAACTCATAAAAAATTCATGGTAAAGCAATAATTTTTAATGAGAAGTTCACTAATTTCTCGCGTATATGTCCCTGTGCTACTGACAGTTCAGTAAATTTACAATTTGAAACATAAATTTTTAGAATAACCGACAAAAATAATAAATATAATTGTATATTCTAAATAAATATCGTCTTGCCGCAATTAATACATAAATTATATTTCTTTATATTCTATATATAATTTTTATTGTTTTATGTATTTTTCATACAAAAATATAAATATATATTTTATTTAGATTTGAAATATAAAAAAAATATAACTGTATAAATGTATAAAATATATATAATTTATATATAAATTGTGGCATTATGGAATATATTTAAAATATAAAACTATATTTTATATTTTCGTTCGTGAGGGATATCTGCGTGTATATCAGAAATATACTTCAGAAAAATATATTTAAATTTATGTGTATATATTTCAAATATATTTTTGCATATATTTCGAAATATATTTTCTTCTATGCGGGATATTAATACTTACAAATTATCTAAGTCCTAAGATAATCATCTTTACTGTCCAATTTTCTTTTTTAATCTTATACTGCAAATTCGCAAAGAAAAGAAAATGAAAAAGAGAAAGAAAAAAAAAGTTCGATTCGTTTTGAAATCAATGAGTCTCTTTTTAACTCAAGGAAGCGCGCGAATACACTTGCATATATCGATCGCCACGATGTAGAAGCATTGCATAAGTTTTGTGTCAGCGGAGGCCGCAAAGACAGCGCGTTAGCACAGTGGATGTCGTTGACCGGCCAGGCTTTCTAGTTTCTACGCTAAATAATGCGTGTGTACGCATTTACGCACACGTGCTCTCTTCCTTCTTGTCCAACATATATATATATATATACATAACTCGTGCATTTTGCGATGAGGCAACGTTCATTACATACACATTTCGTTTTTTTTCACGTATTCTCTTTTATTTATGTGCAATGGTTGCATCGAATTTCTCAGATTTGATGACAGTCAGACAAAAGTACCATCGCAACTTATCGTAATTTCCATTTCTTTGATGTTCTATTAAATAATTTAGGTAAATAATTATGATGCTTCTGTACTTTTTAGGACCAATTGGAAAATGGGTTTCTATAGGAATGTTAGTTATATTTTAATATAATAATTTTGTTTAATTTCATTTGTGACTTTAATTTCGATCTTTAAAGCGTGTAAAAGTTAATATAAAACAGAGCCCTGTTTTTCCTCTTTTGTGCATACCACTTTTTCAATATTTGAAGTGAAGTTTGCTAATTAAAAAACATATCGCTCTGTATTTACGTGAGAGTAAATACCCTCAATACCAAAATCGTGATAACGTTAAATTAATAGACTTTTTGAAATGAATTTAATTTCCTTTATTATTTGCTCTCATATCTCCGACGAATTTTGACGTCCAAGTAAATTCGATTCAACGTTATTCATTCAATTTTGTTACAAACGATTTTTATGTGCATATCATCGCTTCAGTTCATTAAAAATCTTAATCCGATTCTGCAAAAAAGGCATTTATTTATGAATGACAAATACAATTAAATAATAAAAGAGACAAGAATATTTAAGATATAAATTTAATTTAATGCAATTCGTCTATTTTGCTAACAACGCTTTTCATTAGGCTAAACATTATGTCACGTTTGTTTCGAGCGTTTGAACATTTTGCCTCGAACTAAAAAAAAAAAAAGCAAAATATATTCCGACACTTAATTGCGATCAATAAATATTGTTGCTATGTGTATAAACTGAGCAAGACACATTTAATTACACTCAATAAATAATACAACTTGTTAAATGAATGCATTTATTAATTAATATAGTCGGTGTAGGAAAAAATCGGCGTGTAATATTACTGTGACAGTTATTAGTCGCAAATAACTGGTGATATATTCAGCAAATTGACTCAACAATGATAAAACTCGTACGACTTATGAATTGTAAATAATACACAATTTTAAGATGAGAACACTTGAAAAGTAATTTTTTTGTTTTAATTGTAAAACAATTATTTCAAAAGTGGTTATAGATTCGATATTTAAAAACTGGCGATTTTGTTAAAATTGAATGAATGATTGTTCGATTTCAATTGGTTGATTGGTTTGTTGATCATGTTTAATCACTATTGGGACGAAAGAAAACTAAACCTCCGCGTTTGCAAATTCGTTTGCAATCAAAGGAAAAACGATCGTGTGTCTCGAAGCGTGGTTGCTTAATTCCACGTTTCGATACTGAAAAATTTTTGCGAGAAAAACGCGCGCGGCAAACTGGTAGTTGAAAATCTCGAGGGATATAATGGACGTGTTGTGCACTACAATTGCACTGAAATACACGAAGATTCTAGGCATTCTAGGGTCGAGTCTCGGGGCTGTACAGTTATTTTGTGCACGGTTATAAACATGCATGTACACACGCAATTGACCAATCATGGTCAACATACAATCAACATGTTGATTGCAATTGGTTAATCGCGTGTATGTACTTTTAACGTATGCAGACACGACTTATCCGGCTGGTAGAGGCAGATCTCGGCATTATTTTCTGCATCGCTAATGATATTTTGTCACGTTTTACAAGAAATCCTTAATAACTCATCTCACGTAAATTAGTGCCCGCTGAAATATGAATAGCGACGTGTTTTTCCTTCGCCAACTATTTTTCCAATTCAACGTCACGATTCCCTTTTCAATTTGGCTAATATGATGTTTAAAATGATGGCCATTTTCAATTTTAAGCTTCTTTTATTGTGCATATGTGTGGTCATCAAAGTAGAAAAAGACATTTCAAATAGTCTAAATAAACACTGTTTGTTTACATTCACTCAAGAAAACAGTCTTTAGGAATTAGTTTAAATAAACACTGTTTGTTTACATTGATCGAAGAAAGCAGTGTTTACTAGTTGGTTTAAATAAACACAGTTTGTTCACGTTGACATATGAAAGTAGTGTTTATAAACACTGTTTTTTACATTAGTTATTTACTTGCGAATAAGCAATGTAAACAAATAATATAAATAAATATGTGTATAAATGAACAATGTAAACAAATAACGGTGATAACGTCATGCAACATTGAAGACATCGGGGAAATGACAATATTTTATCAATTTATCAGCCGTTTATCATTATTTATTTGCTTTAAGTAATAAAATGAAATTATATTATATAAATTTACATGACAATAATGTGAATTGAAAGTTTCAAGAAAAACGACACTTTAAGACAATTACTTTTAGCTGCATAAAACAAAGTGTGTTTCATTCCACAAAATTTCGCAAAAACTCTCTTATCAGTTAAACGTTGATTTTCTTTTTGTGCTTTTTTTTGAAATTTATCGCGCGCATTAAACGTAAGATGTTTTTAAAATCCGATTCGAAGGACCGCAATTTGTTCCATAAAAATAAAAATGATTATCGACTACATCGAGAGAGTCACTCGCTGCTGGTTTTGCGTACTAAATTCTTCGATTCTCACAAGTCCTTGATCCGGATAAAATCGCGCTTTTACTTATCGTCCTTCGTAGAATCATCCTGCTGGAAATTAGTGTAAAAGAAGCGAGGATCATCGTGAGTTCAGATCAAGTTTATTTCGGAGGTTTAATCGTACTGTCGATTTAACAAATTAATCCTAAATTTTTTTATGGTCTGATTCTATAATTAATCATACAATCAGACAATTTTTTAAGAAATAAAAATTGTAGTTTTAGTTTGTATTTTGTGGTAGTTTTGTTTGTTTTGCTTTCGTTTCTTAATTGTTTGGTTCAAAATTTACTTTTGTTTATTTATTTACATTTGTTTTGGTTTGATATTTTGATTTGATGTTTTGTTTTGATATCTTTGATATTTTGATTTGATGTTTTGTATTGATATCTTCGATATTTTATTTTCATATTTCATTTTGTTTTAGAAATTTTTTCCCAATGATTTACGCTTTTGGGTATATGAAAAGCAGGAGATTTGCTCTTAATCATACAGCTATTTTAAAATAAATTCCAGTATTATCGTATCGAATTGGTCGATAATCAATGAATGTAAATATAACTTGTATATTGCACTTACATGAGGTCGGGCCGAAAGTGATGTATCATAGCACAAAAGGCGAGGCCGTCCCGCCACGAGGTAGTCATGTTTATTACGTTCACGCCGGGGTAGCCGTCCGTGATACGACGACACCAGAGCTCCAGAGCCTTGGTTCCACGACGTTCGACCATTTTGAGTTTACCTTGCTTTTATAAACACAACTTGCTTTCTGTATATTCCCCCTTCTTTACTTTGAAATTCACAAGATGCCTCCTGCTATCTGACTGCCGGATATCCGTGCCGAGTTTCGCTGTTTAATCTGCAATTCAATGAGACGAAGATGAAGATTTCAATACCTTTGCATTTTTTTATTAACACTCGATACTACTAATGCTATACTTAATATCGCGCGAATAGGTTTTTGCCGTTTAATAATCCGGCCAATATTAAAAGTTATTATTTACTTTATCAAAATAACTTCATTTAGAACATTTTCATGTTGCATTTTAATATCGTCATTATGAGAAGTTGTTTTGATAAAAGTAAGCCGGCTTTGAAAAAAAAAAAAAAAAAAAAAAAAAAAACGCGCGTCGTTTCATTACAACCGATAAACATCGTGCAGTTCATAAAATGCACGATACTATGTCAGCTTAGACTATATTTGTGTGTTAAGAGTTAATTTATTTTGCATGCAGCTTGAAAATATCATAAGGCAAGGTACACACATTTTTGGACAACATTTCGGAGACAATAGTTCAGTGAATGCTTGACGTTCTGTGTTATATTATATTTAACTTGATAAAAAATGCAAATAACGTACGAACATGGTTTCAAATTACTCGATTTTCGGAACTCCCGAAGGAATAGCATATAAAAATGCATTACAATGGTATATACCAGAGTTTCAGCTGCAAATCGTATTAAAACCAATCGAATTGTCGGTCTATCAACTAAAAAAAAAAAGAAAACAAAAACAAGAACATAAATAAGATGAAATTATGATAAATGAATAATTTGTAACTAATGGGACAATTTTTTGCGTGTGTTTTATATATTAAATTATGACATAATCACGGAAAATCTACATTAATGGTATAAAAACAAGACGTCAAATGGCACACGGTACTTGTTGACATTCAAACAATTTTATAAATAAACAAAATGTTTTATTCATGATAATTGAAACACTGATACGAGGCATGATAAAACGAACCTGATTGACATTTATTTTCTTATCTTGTTGCGATCAAAACTGAACTTGATAATTATTTTATATGCTAATAGTTATGTGAATTTTGCAGATGAAATTGCGGCTAATAATGTTACAGAGTTGTATATTTGCACAACCATGTTGCTTAAGTTTAAAGAGAAAACCGCGAATGTTAAATGATTCTCCGCGTTTGTTTGCATTTATTTATAGCAACATTTTTAATGACAATTTAAATGCACAACATTTAAATTAACAACTTTATTTGCAAAAAAAGTAAAGTATCGTGTGTACGCGGTACAATAATCATTTTTCAGTAAAGGATTCAATGAAAACAAATATTAACACATTATTTTGAGAAAACAAAAAGGTGTTATCGCGTTCTTTTTTTTCATCCATTTTTATCGAATAATAATAAAATACTTGCGATAATAATCATGGAGCAAAATGTATGCACCAATACCGAATCGCGGTCTAATAAAATAGCAGCCACGTTTTTAACCTTTGAAATTTCTTCACAAAAACGCTTGAAATAATGAAATTAATTAATTGCACGACGAACGCGGGGTCATATCCACGCGATCCGCAATTTAATTTGCCATTTAACAATGTGTGCGGTCAGAATTCGTCTGACCGTAAGAGTGTAATTTCATCGACTCGCTGGATATACATTATCAACGTTGAGCTATATATTTTACAACTCACTCGGCTGGATATTTTGTGTCTCGAAAAATTCGTATTTTCACACGGGATAATACTTTCGCAAAGTAAATATTCGACCTCAGGTGATTTATTCTAACCGAACTTTCAGTCGTTTTTGTCTATTGATGAAACATTATTTAGTTGACATAAATACTCAAAGTTAAGTTATTGAGTTGTTAATCAAAAAATGTTATAAAATATCGTTTGCTATGTGAAACTTTGACCGAAAACAGGATGAACTTGTTTATCCGACTTTCGCAAATTATGAAGTTAATTTTTTTCATGAACTAATTTAACGATAAAGTTAATAATTGACTTTGCGAATGGTTTTAACCAAAATTTATGCGATAATTGATTCTGTAGTGGAGATCTTCATCCAATGATTAACTTATGAATTTCAACCAGAACATTTGACTAAGTTGTAGTAAGAGTTTAATTGATGATTTGTTATTTGTTGATGATTTTCTTAAGAATAATCAAATTGGTTAATTTGACAAATAAGCTATAAGAATGGGTGTATAGTATTTTGTGTTATATCAGAAAACTCATCTCGCAGACTTATGGAATGATTAATGCTCGTCTTGGGCTTATTGTGAGTGAAACGTAGGTGCGCAGAAGTAAGTAAAAGTTACATGTGCAGCGTGGCGGGCTCAAGTGGTCGGCCTTGTTCTCGCGATTGCCGGCTATGAGGTCGCCAACGAACGGCATTACTCGGTGGCGCAGGTGAGAGAGACGCCCGCGAGAGAAGACGGATATGGAAAAAACACGACAGAAAAGCCTCTCTCGATATATACAAGCGACATTTCGATGCGCGCCGGTCACCGCTACGTGTGCATCCACTTTGAGATCCGCCGTGCCGATATCGAAAGTTCATTCGGCGACACGCGTTTCAATGAAATTCAACGTGCTGTGAATCTTTATTTACGCCACTTCAATCATAATCTAATTTTAGTAATAAATCATGTTAAATAAACAAACATCATTATAAAATCGAGTTATTCTTAAGTTGAAAATCATTTTTAAAAAACCATGTATGTATATATGTATATATACATATATGTAAAATTACAGTGTAATAAATTATAAAACAATTACACAGAGAAAAATGAAGTAATAAAAAATTGTTTTATTTAGTATGAATGGATATTATTTTAAATTCATTGAAAACTAATAGTGTTAATTTAATATTTTTATAGTTAAAGAATGATGTTCGTCTTGAAAACTTAAAACGTTTAAAGCTATATAAATTCAGAAAAGTATGTCTTTTTGTAGTTAAATCTGTGCTTATTAGAGCTTGACATACAGCAACATATAATTCTTGAGTATCACGGGATTACACCGTGAAGCTTAAGCAACAAACAAATAAAATTGTTCTTAAAATCTTGTGACTCGCGGGATAATACTATAAGCGTCTCGTGGAATCAAAGCTTGACAGCAAGTCGACTTTCTTTTTCTCCGTATATGAACTAATAAAATCACACATTTACCTAGTTTGTCTTGTAGGAATAGCTTTAAAGGGGTAATAAGTTTAAACTTACGCATTTCGTTTATAATATCATAAATCAAATTATATGCAATAATTTATAATGAAAGAAATAAAACGAAAAATTATTTCTGTCAAAATGTGAGTTATTCTAAAACATTTAAATTAAAAGAAGAAAATCGATGGTCGAGAGATTGTATGGATCGATGCATTTGAATAACAAATTAGAATTTTCGTCAATTCAACAACTCTCAAAGTCAACGTAGCGACAAATGAGAACGACAGACTCGGAAAATGGTCTTAGACGAATTTGTATTCGCGGATAAAAATGATCCTGCTGGTTTGTTTTCGCATATTGGATGGTATTTTTAGTTTATATATATATAGTCTGAATAAAGAAACCATAAAAACATTACAATCACTTTGAAAATGGTTGTGTGCAAAATTTCCCGCGTACGACATCGATAACCAGCCATAAAATGCATAGCGATTACGAAATATATCATACTCGACATTTAATGTTTGTATTATTGTATACATGCATAGTTTTCTTGAAAACCATTTCCATATATATATTATTCTCTATAGCATCCAATAAATATCTTTCGAAGAAAAATGCAAAAGAAAGACATATAAATAATATAGGAAGAAAAAAAGTATAAACAGAAAAAAAAATAGACTAGTCGAGCCATATTTTCAATAGTAAAATGTTGTATAAACTTCTGTTTTGATGTGTTTTCTTTGTACTTATTTTGATTTTTTTTAAAGTTTTGTTGTGTCATTTTGTTTTGATTTGATACTTTATTTTGCTATTTTGATTTGATTATTTTTTATGATATTTTGCAATTTTTTGCCCGTTTTTTTATATCATCGACATTTTATATCTTTTAATCAAATTATTGTTAGAGAAAAAAAAAACAATTTCAATTCGCCAGTGCAAGAGAGCGTAGAGTTTGAAAAGAAAAGCTTATTTTTTCCGCTCCTTTTGTCGCGTCTTGTTACTTTTTTTCTCTCGCATGCATCCGACATACTTTTGTCTTTCGCTTTCACGCGCATACACAGTCATGTGCCCGCGAAACACACGCTTCGAGGATATCGAGCAACGGCTCGTTCCGTCTGGCTTTACGCTTCGCAATTTTCGCGAAAGCCATCGTTCATTATAATGCGAGGATGAAAAAATGTTGAACGGAAGCAACGAAAAACGCCTCGGATCGTCGCGTATGTCCTTTTGTTATTTTCATTCGAAAATGCATACAAAATGCATACAAACCGGGTTAAAAGTCATAATCATATGTTACGGACCAGTATGTGAAGACACGTGAAAACGAAGCGCTGATGGGCGTCGATAAAGAACACGTGTTTACTTTATGACATGCAATTTTTACCGCAGAAACTGGGTACCGAAATTACGCAGGTTTCGAAATCTGTGAATGAATATTAAGAATGAATGGAGAAACTTTTTTTTCTTTTGCCATTGAGAATGAAAAAGAAAACAAAAAAAGAGACTTTTCTTTATCTTTCCGGAGAGAAAAATAAATTTCTTAATTACGAGGCACAAGTGATTATTTTGTACGATGATAATGATTTTACGTTAAGACTTTAATAGAAAAAGTTTTTTGCGACAAAAAAAGTTGAAATGCATCAATAAAACGATTCATTACTTGGTACCCTCGAGTGAAGTTTATGTAACCGAGTATTACGGCGCACAACTATTTGTAACCTGTATTTATACATAATCGCACGTAGGTTTATAATTATATTTAGACGTTCCGGTTGAAATTATGTTATTTTTATGTCCAAACATACACGTGTCGAAACGATTTTCTCTATGTAAGAAATAATAATGAATAAAAATGATTTATTGAAATTGTTATAAATCTGCATGCGTGTCGGTAAATGCAAGTCAGAATTCAAAAAAAATCAGATAACAATAACATTTTATCTTTTATGCTTACAGAGTACTAAAAAGGTAACTTGAATTAAGTTTTTTACGAAAATTAAGTAGGATATAAATTTGGTTCAAAAGAAAAATTTTGAAGTGTACTTTTGTTTTTGTTTCAAAATAATTGTATCATAAATTTATGATTATTTTAATTTTACAAATTAATTTGTATTATTTAATGTAAGGAAATGATGATTACTTTTTATTTGTTTTAATTACATTTTTCTTCCGGAATAATATATAACATGAAACCGTTTTTTAAGCTGCAATGTTATGCCATTGAAAAGCGTAAGTGAAAAGAAACTAATTTTCCTTCTTGTTAACATGTGATCTGTTCAACAAAGCGATAAATAGATTATCATCTGGATAATCTATCATCAAATGTTGTCTGATTGAATCAGTTCATGTTTACATTTTGTGTCTAACATAAAAGTAAAAGTTTTTTTTTTTTTTAATTCAAAATGCAATATTAAAAAGAAATAAATAAATAAATATTACAAAAAACAATATTTTCGATCAATTAAAATGATCTCTTCATTGATTAATTGAATGAAATTAAATTTTCACTCAGCGACAAAAACATGCAATTTTCGAATTAACAATCATAAAAAGGCGAGCACGCCAGTCTGTTATTTTTTTCAACGTCATTCATAGATCGAATACGCGGATATAAATGCGTACTCACTTTCAATGGACAAGTCTCGGAGATTGGAGAAAGTTCGCGCACACAGGCTTAAGTCCGTCCCTTGTGAATGAACGGACGTTTTTTTGCACACAACTACACACAATGATACCAGAAAAATGGAACTAACTTAGACACCATGAAGTTTAACTTCTACTTTCCAACAAGTCTAAACACCAAATGATACCTTTTTATCATTTTAACTTGTTTATATCGGGGATGGTTCAAATACTTAAGTGGGAGAAAAGGTATATCATAGAGACGGATAGAAAGAAAGAAGGATTAAGAAAGGTTTCAAATTTAGTTTACCACCAAAGGGAACAATGCTCGCTTTATTAGGGTCATAAAATTGGAGTATTACTAATCTTTTTCATTACTAAGGTTAAGTAGATAATATTAAGAAATTAATGATGTTTTGATTTTAGTCATGTCTGCCTGCTGTTATTTTTTTATTTTTGAGCAAATTGTGGGTTTGACTACCTGCTTTGTTTATGAATCAATACAAGTTACGTATATTAGTCAGAGTAGAAAAATACTTGTTTATTTTTCCAGAATTTAAATTTTCTTTCCATTATTTATTATATTATAAATATATTTATTTTGTACTCTATACACGCAGAGCAGAATTGATATAAAAATTTATGTTTGAAATTGAAATTTTACTGAAAGTTCAGTAGTACAGGGACAAATGCAAAATTTTGCGACAAATTACTGAACTTTTCAATGAAATATTATTGA